>BOPP01000390.1:311918-339578 GCA_017312745.1 Gryllus bimaculatus | reverse complement strand
ACTGAAATCAATTAGACATCAACATATTAATTTTCTTATAAAAACTACCTGAATTCCCTACTCCAAATTCTAATATTTTAACCATACAACTACATACAACTACTACAGCGTAATTTGGGCAATATCTACCTCCTTTCAATCTCATCTCGCAACAGAATTGGACACTCTACGTGTTTTTACAGAAGTTCATAACTGTTAGTTTGTTGATAAATTCTCTAAGCGCCTTCTTGCAGGCACAAGCAGGTTTGTCTATCATCTGTGTAATTCAGTTACCAATTAAAACGAGCCCACCATACGGCCTTACACTGTGTGACGAAGAGCGAGGCTGATCAGGACTGGCGGGGCGTACCTAATGTCGAAATGAGTGATTGAAAGGCATTAAGACCTCAATAGAACATGAGAGAGAGGGACAGAGGCAAATATATGAGACATGGAGAGACAGAGAGAAAGATTAAATTAGAGACACAGAAAACTAGATTAGTTCCGAATAGACGAGACACAGGGCCAGAAAACATATCAACACAAAATCAGAATAAGAACAAGACCAGAACAGCCAGACCAGGCAGAATGAACAAATTCAGAAATCGAGAGTTCACTAGAGCTAAAAGACAGATGAACAACAGAACAGACAGATACCAGGAAAGAGACAGGAAGGACCAGGTGTGACTACATAGATTGGAACCTCTACAAACTACCCCTAAACATATTGGCAAATGACTCATTCAACTAACTAAATTCTACTATAGAAATAATTACTGATAAAAAATTCTATAACTCCAAGCCACAACCACTCACTTCTGTAAACCAAAACGCTATTATCATATCATATATATATTATAATTACTCAATATTACAAGTAATACATTGTAATATATATATTATATATTATAATGCTAGAAAAATAATATTTTCTATTTTGAAAAATCCGATAGCTTCCCACCCTTGGCGCGTTGGGTAAGAGTGGTGAGCTAAGGACCGCTAGATTGGAAGATGTACCCGATTGTTGAATTATTTCAAAGCCGCATGATAAAGATTTATAAGAGAAAACATTGTTATTAAGTAAGTGGTAGTAAAACAGAGAAGCGGTCAGTTA
Organism: Gryllus bimaculatus; assembly: GCA_017312745.1. Lineage (NCBI taxonomy): Eukaryota > Metazoa > Arthropoda > Insecta > Orthoptera > Gryllidae > Gryllus > Gryllus bimaculatus. The sequence continues at coordinate 338,485 of BOPP01000390.1, read as the reverse complement.
AGCTTTAATTGTCCGTTTTGTTTCATGTAAGAGCAAAATGTTTATGCTAAATGTCTTTGTAAATATTTAATATATTCATAAAAAAGAAAAACTCCACTCTTTTTACAGCGGAAACAAATTTACTAATCATTAGCCGCATAAATAATTCATTTATTATAATAAATATTAATATATATATAATGTATTAATATATAATATTATATATATATATAGGTATATACTACAGACATTGCTGTATACAAACAAAGAGAATATTTTGAGTATATTCCATTTATTTATTATAATTATGTTCATCATTCGTGTACTACTAGATTTATTCATGTGTTACGAAACATGAAATAACAAAAATATTTATACATAAGGAAAAAATATTCTTTCTTCAGCTTCAAATGCAAACCAGGTTTAAAAAACATTTTTACTATCATTTTAACAAAAAAAGTAATTTATTTCTCGATACATTTGAACGCGAGCGATTAAAACATAACATTTTTCTTAAGAAAAATTTGTTCTTTAAAAATATCACATATAACTTTTGACTTTTTTTTTTCATTCATTTGTCCGATTGCGTCGTTTAGTTCGAGGATCTTAATGGTTTAGGGTATAGAAAAAGAGAAAAAAGACGTCCGTGGGGATAAATTTATAAACCATTAGGTTTACATTAAATCACACAGAGTGCTGCTATACTCAGCCCCCCTTCTTTTCCCTCCTCCTCCGTTTAAGGCCTAGTTGGTCATTTTGACATTTGAGAGAGAGTGCTCCGACTTGTGTATTCCTAAAATGAGGTAAATCATAGTCGTTTTGAACATTTTTGACTTACAGAAATGCTGAGAGAGCAATCCGAAAATGTGGAAAAAACATCACCAAGATTTGGTGTTTTAAGAACCCACTTTATTATAAAGGAGATATATTTCAACCAGGTATAGGCATCTAAGTTTCTATTTAAAAGCAAGAGAGCATAACAAAATTTATTCTTTTGTAGAAAATAATAGTAAAAAGCTAGTTTATTTATGTAACTGCGCTTTGCATTTCGAAATTGCTAGAGAATAACAAATCTACTTATTTTCATGTATTTGATAGCGTACTATAATTAAGTTTTGTTACTCTTGTTATAAACATTACGTTTTGTGTCCGAGAAGCCCAGATAAACTAGGTAAACAAAATACTAATATAGTTGAAAAATTGAATATTAGCGTATCTCTCTTAACTATATTGATTTTCCTTGACCTCTCATCCATATTATATATAGTATTATTATTTGATTGTACTATCTATATATTATTATGTTATATATTTATATTGAGATGAGATTATACCCTCAGTAAGCATGTTCTTACCACCAAGATAATACTATGATATTTTTACAATTCTTTAATCTCTATTGTCATGCTTTACACATTATGCTTCTGATATATGGATCACATACCTACTGACAAAGAACTTCATCGCTGCCCTTTTCTATGGCCTCTTTCTTTCTATCGCTTATTGGATAACACTATTGATCCTCAGCACTTACCCATTCTATATAGTCGTCATTCCCTCATACATCCCTACTGGGAGCTTATTATTATCTCTGCTTATTGAATCTCTTAAAAATACTTTGTTTCAGATGTCCCAAATTTATCTGCTATACACTAGATTTCAAATCAGTTTATTATTAATGAACATGAGATTAGTCATCATTTTTCTTTGTAGTTCCTATAATCTCTACTACATTACAGTGTGACGCAACATTAAATGCTATAGTCCTACGCTAGATCCTTCTCTTAATACACACATTCTCTTATAGGTTTTTCATAAGAAGTTGAGTCGCCTATTGCCGTCTATATATGCCTTTACTCAGGCGGCATTTAAATATCTCTTCAACCAATCCTACCACGTACATTTCCAATCGACATGTTCTGAGTGTCACTGCAACCATATCTCATTACCATCCGACAGGCTCATAGTGCTGTTGTCTATGCCGATCCCAGTCATATTACACTACATAGAAGACAGTCAGAATGGAATTTTCATTGTAACCAACTATTCTCAAAACATTTTAATTCATTTTTATACAATTTTAGCTGTTCATTAAGAGGTCCCAAGATTTCTTGCAACCATATATATTCATATCACAGAGAATTTAGCTTATCATAGTCTTGAGTATAAATATCGCCTGTTACTTAACTGATGAGATGTTAAGATAGTATTCCAGTCCGCTCAACGCAAGTAATTATACACTTACATCTACATTTTCCTTTCTGTTGTCATTAATTTAGAAACATATATATGAACCAAACGCCTTTGTCGACTATACGACATTTCATAATCCTAATAGACGTTGACTTCCTGAATCTGGCTCCGCGTAACTCACAAGCAGTAACTATTATATCCTCACCCGAGAATTAGGATCTACTATTGCTGACTTCTGTGATGGAGAACGCTTCTCACTTCATGAGCGCTAAAAACTGCCGTTCACTTGCATGCAGAGCCATACCAATGAGTTTGTCACTGACAAGTGACCAGTCTACTCGCAAGCTCCCACACACAATCTCACTACTAATGATTCTCCTCCTTTCAGTATCCTGTGGTTTTCCCTGATTCTCATAAGCGAACTTTATTTCTGCTCCTGACTTCCCGTATCATCTGTACTATCCTCGTGTGTGCTCTTATAAGTCCTATCTATGGTTTCAGATTTTTTGGACGACTGCCTATTACTCTGACGTATCTTTTCACTAGCTTTGGTTTCGGCGATCTCCTCTCGATCTTTTTTCTGGCTCTCTGTGTCCTCCGGCTATCTCTGACTTCTATCCCTCTATCTGTATTCTTTTACTTCGGCCTAGTTTCTTATTATTCTTTCTCTCTTGTCTCTCCATATCGTCCTCTGCCTATCTCGGCCTCTGTCATACCTCATCTGTCATTCTCTCTGTCTCTAGTACTGTTCTCTTCTCTGTCCTTTACTTAGGCTGACGCACCTGTCCTAGACCTCAGCCTCGCTCTCTTCCGTCACACTGTGTAAGCCCTAGGTGGCAGTCTCAGTTTTAAATTAAAACAGCAATTTACAATGAACCATCAATACTTTGTGCTGCGCGCCATCTAGAGAATTCTACAAACGAGATACATATACAGCTTATGAACCTGTCCTGCGTTGATAAAACGTTAGATTGGTACCTAATACTTTCATGGCAGAGATAAGGAGTGGGCAATGGCAAATTCAGTAGTTTTGTAGTTTTTTGAGGTAGTATACATCAGTGTAGGATTCAGTTTCTTTTTAAAGAGGTTACAGTATGTTCGATGGTGATTAAATGGCTTAGGGTAAGAATATGCAGTGATGTTATTTGGGAGCAAGGAATTTCTCTCTTTTTCAGGTGAACAAATCGTAATTCCGCCAGACTACAGAATCCTATGAATGAAGTTAATTTTTAATCTCGATCGAAGTCCTCATATTACGCATTCACGGTCATTGGATGCACCGAGCGACGCAGATTTAGAACAAGTGTTCGTTAGTGGAGAACACTGCAACTACGACAAACGTGAGCAATGGGCAGGCAGATTGACACGAGTGTTTACCCGACTAGGGAGATGCGCAAATGAGATGCAAACAGAAGCAGGCCCTCAGAATGTATCACGGACTGTCAGATTATGATATGCATCCTCTCAGGTTTTTAACATTGCTTAAGTCTCTATGCAGATTATAAAAAAATTGCGTATTTGTTTGAAGAATTAAATTTTACTTATATTTCGCTAATCTCTGTTGCGGGGAAATAAACAGGGTCGCGAAGAATCTAGCATATTTGTTGACGAGTGACATAATTAGCTAGTTATATCCACGCTATGCGTTTAAACCATAACGCAGAACGGCCTTTGTTGAGAATGTGACCTCGTGGACTCGTACGCATCTGCTGGTCGCCAACCAGCTGACCGCATTTCACTTTCAACGAGACAGCATTCTTCATTAGGTTTAAAATAATTTTTCACGTTAGTAAATACTTATTCAAACATTTCTAGTCACATGGTTTTTATTGTATTCATGAGTAGATATAAATTGATATCTTTTGATCAGATTTACGACAGAACCGATGGCAGTATTAGGATATAGAAGGGGTGTCGTTTCCATGAAGCTAGCAGAATCGTTTCACCAATACGTCTATACAGCTTAAGCATGAGCTGCGCTACCGTACGAATAATGCATCCTACCAGTTAACATATGTTACTTGTGTGCAGGCCTGCTTTCATGAAGTGGTAATGTGCTCGTGTGTGTTCTCAGATGAACCGTTTCTTTTCACACACGTTCAATTGAAGCAAATATTATTCTGCAAATTTCTTATAAGACATACATTATAATTCAAAGTCGTAACTGATTACAAATTTCTTATCGCACCTATTGAATTTACAAATCATTTTTAATTTTAAAATTTTAACTTGTCATATCATGAGTTAGATTTAAATAATTGTTATTTTTATCCTCTTATTATTTTTAATCCTCTACTTTAAATTTGAGAGCTGCATAGGCTATGCTGCCAGATTAGTTTCATATCATACATCAACTTCATCTTCCGGTTATAACCGCATAATTTCGAGCACTCACATAGTCGTATCATCTTACCGCAGATCAACATTCCACGAGCTGATCCAGTATTATACTTTGGTAAAATGAGGGCAAAATAATGCATTCAAGAAACCACATTGAACACTGTCTTTACATCATAACAGTTGCGATTATGTCACATCCACAACTGAGCTCAAATGACTAAAAATTTGATTGATATACGCATATTGCGACGCTGGCTATAGATACCATATAATAATCCTCGAGAACAATATATTCGAGCACCGAAGGACTCCGTTTATTTTCATGTGTGTTCGAGAGCACAACTATCACTATTTGCAAGGACGACAGTTACAGTTTCACTTCGAAATTTTATACAAATAACCGGATGAAATAAATTAATATAATGACAATGTATATGCTTTTTTACATGTTGGGTAGATGCTGTAATAATCGTAAGCTTTAAAGAATATTCTATCTGAATAAACTTCATTATTAGCTGGACTCATATACGAGTGGCGATTACCCAAACGTCGCACGCACTGCGCATAGCGTGATAACAAACAGATGACTAGCTATTAAGATAAATAATATGTTTCTCCACGTTGTATCTGTGATATCGAGTGGAATTCATTATTTTGAACCAGTAATGTCTGGATGCACTGCTATATTTCACAGAATCTGCCACGAACCTGTCAGGGCTACAGTCAACAAATAGTTTTGAATTACTTGAGTATATTGTATATTCCCTCAGAACATTCAACTAAGGATGCTGAGCATCCTATTATCAGAAAGCTCACGAAGGAAGCAAGATGCAGTGGTATCTTAACCAGCGCATTACAACTCGTGCGTATTTATAAGTGTGTGTTAGAAGCTCTTGTGCTTGAAAGTTATCAAAATTCAATAACCTGATTGATCGTAAAGGCAGAGGGTCAAATAGAAAATATGAGCAACGCGGCGCAACACAAGGATTTTCGGCGCTATGAGCCTTTTATCGAATGTGCTGCTTGTTGCCCCGCTTCGACTTCCTAATGTCCCAGCGGTATTGAGACGGATAATGAATTGTTTAAGTATCTTTGCGACTGTTACTAGCGTGCTCTAGCCGACAGAAGCTTGATTTAGTGTTCACTTTACCTCCCTTGTTAGTACATACAGTCTATATCCATTTAATCTCTATATAGTTAGAAGATAAGCTATATGTTTTCCAGCTGTGCTTATTCGCATGCCGAGAAAAATATATACGATATTATTCTTTCGGTACATTTTATATTTATATCCATTTTACACTCTCTAAATTTTTACATATAGAGCATTAAACACAGCTATATGATGTACATAAAGTGACATTACTGATTGCCTATTTGATTATCTTTTATTCGAGTTTGTGCCTTGTCAACCTAGGAAATATGACGTGCGAACATAATACATTATGAAAATATAAAACATAATAATTCCCGGTCAAGTACTACAGTTTGCCACCATTACAACTCTACAGAGTACACCTGAACGAAAGCCACCAAGCATCCTTCACACCACATAACAGCGAAATATGCCTGCTCTCCACTCTCTCGGCCCAAATAGTTTCCCAGATCATAGATATACTAATCTGATTATTTTCTTAATTAGAAGTGCCCACCTTTTGCCTTAACGCTTAAAAGTGACATGATTTTTGCCACATAAAAGCAACCCGCGCCCTCGAGTAGTGACAAACTGCAAGCAGGTTGCCTCCAAAAATACCGTCAGATATACATGCAGTAAGTCATATATATTTTATTCCCTCTCTACTTCTGACCCTCCTCACCTATAAGCACCAACATATACTTTCACTTCAAACTGGTGGTCGCGGCATTGTCTCGTTCCATATGGGATTGGGACGTGACGTTCACTGGCAGCGGAAGCCACTGCGTTAAAACTTCTCAGGCGCAGGCCATCTCTAGTGTGGAGGATCACTCAAGCTGAAACAGGTGTTCAATCCTTAAACTAGGGCAGTATAAGTCTTCTACGTGGATTCTAACCGCAGAGCAACACATTGCAAAGTTCTCGTAAACTGGTCTCTGAGTTAAAAGTTTTAAAAATTGAATCCCCGCATAATATAGACTTTTTAAAAGCCACACTTTAAGAGCAGAAGTATGGAGAGAGAGACAAAACAGTTATAAATGAGATAAAGTCGATATAAATCTCATAATGTACCAATAAAAACCAGTACACATCAGATACACTCTCATGATTTACTGAACCCCATTTATTAACAACAGTCCTCTAACGTTACCTTGTTTGTTAAATACTTAAGAATACTTAGTTCTTGTTTTGTCCGCAAAAAAAATTGCCTAGCGAGCGGCCCTCAGTTTCGTCCACGCATAGCTCCACCCAAAGAGCATCTAATTAGAGCTTACTAATACATTAAGCAGTATATAAATGTATTTTAATTATGTAGTTATCCATTATTGTAAGATGTAGATCATGTGCACAGAAATATAGTATAATTTATAACTCGTAATTTATGTTGGTAGTAGCGGTCGACAAATCTGACTAAACGCTAATATGAACACTCCGACAATGAGTAAACGCACGTAGAGAGTTATTTGTGAAGACTGGTATTGTGGAATTTTAGTATGCATGAAAGGAGTTCTCTATAACTAACAGGAACATGAGTGAGCGCCTCTTGACACGAGTTTATTGAAGGACAGCAAAAGTCCCAAGGAGAAATATAGTACTTTTAGTATCACTTCATGCTTTTCAATGCCCTAGGGAACGGCGACATAATGTCTTATCTCAGCGTACCATACAATGGAATGGATGTGTCGAAGGCGAGTATTGTGAAAAGGAGCAGATAAAGTTCAGAAAATAAATCGGGTATCGTGAAGCGCAGGGTAGGTAGAACTGAGTGAGAAGCTCGCGTTGTATGAGACTGTTCGAGTTCTGATCCGAACATGTTTTACGGATAATATGTTGTGAGAAAACAGAGAGTCTTGTAGCTATCGTAGATGAAGATTCGGGTGTCAACGTGTTGACAATATAATATTATGACGTATTTAAGATACATGTGAGGAGACAATAAGTATTTTCTGACGATTATAGGCCTAGTCACCCCCGTTTTTATTGTTGGGCTCACTTTGAGGGCAAAATCCGTGTCGGATAAAATTCAGAGCGCAACCCCCAGCGGACAGACTTTACTCTGTATAATTCTTCTTGTATATTACCATCAAAACTACAAAACTACTCGTAATTTGCATTGCACCCTCCTTATCTCTCTCCATGAAAGTTGGCACATCTACGTGTTTTTCAACCAGAAGGTTCATAAGCTGTTAGTTTTGTTGTAAATTCTCTAGATGGCGCTGCAGCACAAGATTGTGCTTCATTGTAATTCTGTTTCCATTTAAACTGAGCTCCACCTGGGCTTAACGGTGTGACGAGAAGCGAGGCTGAGGTCAGGACAGTGGCGCGTCTAAGTAAAGGAGAGAGAGGAACAGACTCAGAGACAGAGAAAGTCAGAGAGGGACAGAGGCCGAGATAGGCAGAGGAAGACATGAAGAGACAAGAGAGAAAGATAAATAGAGACAGACAGAAAGAAACAGATAGAGGGATTAGAGTCAGAGATAGACGGAGACACAGAGAGCCAGAAAAAGATCGAGAGAGACAGAAACAAACAAATGAAGAGAGAGTCAGAGACACGCAGGAAGAGCGAGACCAAGGACAGAAAGAGAGAATCAGAAGAACCGACACACAGACAGAAAAAGACAGTAAGACAAACAGAAACAGACAGATACCCAGGGAGAGAATCAGAGAGGGACAGTGTGACTGAGATAGATGGTAAAACGTTTCCCTAAACCAGATTGCAAATGAGCAGTTACACTAATTCTAACATAAAAATAATATTTTTGAAATATTTCTTAGCTCCAGTCCCACAACCACACTTCTGTAAAGCCAGAAACGTATTATATATATATATATATATATATAATATATAATAATATATAATATATATGTAAAAGAAAATATTTTTCTTTATTTGTGTGAAGCCGTTGCCTTCCCACCCTTGGCGCAGTGGTTAAGAGTGGTGGAGGACTAAGGACCGCTAGCATGGAATGAGTGGGACGATTGTTGAAAGATATTTAATCCGCATGAGTTAAAGCGAATTTATAGAGAAGATACATTGTAATTAAAAAAGTGCGTGTAACAGAGAAGACGGGTTTCAGTTAGCTTATAATTGTCGTTTCTGTTTACAGGTAAGAGCAAAAATGCTTATGTTAAATAGCTCTTTGTAAATGATAATGTAAGTGATAGTTCATTAAAAAGGAATAAAACTCCACTCGGTTTTACAGTGGGAAACAAATTTAGCTAATCATTAGCCTGCCATAAATAATTGTCATATATATATATATATATATTATATATATATATATATATATATATATATATATATATATATATATAATATATATAATCATTATATTATATGATATATAATTTTTTCATATTTTTTTACTAGTTTATCTGGTTGACAAAACATGAAAAATAACAAAATAATTTATACTATAAGAAAAAAATATTTTTTCTCAGCTTCAAATGCAAACGCAGTTAAAAAAACATTTTTACTATCATTTTAACAAAAAATAATTTTTACTTTCATAGAACCTTGGACCAGGTTTGAAAAAATCTTAAAAGTGTTCTTAAAACACAAAACTTTGTGACTTTTTTTTCACATTTTCCGATTGCTCATCTGTAGGTAAAAAATTTAAAACCATTTTTACCATTTTAAATCACACAAGTGGCTGCTACACTTTTGTGCATTTATTGGAGTGTTTTTATATATTTGTAATGAAAATTGTTCTGTTGTCCAAAAAAGCAATGAAACGTGTATGATAATGTACCAATATAGCGATTAAAACAATACGACATTATCAGAAAAGTGAACGTTGAATATAACAGAAAATATTCAGTGGATAAAACAGGTTCGCTTTTTTCTTAGCGTATACTTGGCATTAAACAAATATCATACATTAGTACAAATATCGTACATATATCTTACATTACAATGGAGAAACGTACAAAATATAATTTAATGAAGGGTTTTAATCAACGTTTTTCTATATTTTGACTTTCTCCTTTTTTAAAAATTGTAAACTCGTAGTTTTGGATTCAAACGCACTGTATGTTCACGCTAGAACTGCCGGATCACAGAAAACTTAGTCACTCAGTGGCCTTTTTTTGAATCTGTACGTTTTGCAAGATTGATAAATTTCTAATGTTATAAGTAGGATGACGGTTATTTTATGGACCAAAAATCATTCGTAATATGCTTTGTTTGGCAAACAATGATGAAAGCATTAAGCTTTGTTGAAAATCTCTCAATTCAACGTGTTTACTGTTTGTAGAGTGTGCAAGATTCCACTGGGGAGAGGGAGTTCAAAAAAAGAGGGAAAAAGGAGGGTGATATTCTGGATATGTTTGCGAAACATAAATTATTATTTAATCGCTCGGATACTGTATATAGGCCAACATACATGTGTGATTTGTAATATGTTTGTATTTTCTTACAGTATACCAATTTTCTTTTCTTTACTTAACTATTTATCTCTAGTATTTAGACGAGATGTATTTTCTTTTTCTTTTTTCTGAATGCACAGCGTAGGTTAAAGTGTGAAACATAAATATTAATGCACGATGATCAAAATGGGAACTAAAGAATTTAGAAATTCAGTAATTAATTAGTTAGTTATTAGCTGAATATATTAATAAAGTCTCAATGACACCATTAGATTACACAATAATTTTTTTGTCACCAGCATGAATTTGTTGATTCCAATTCTTCATTTCATATTTTTGGGCAATGATACAGCAATAATAACTTAAATTCTCCCATTCTCTATATATTGTGCACAATGTATTGTCAGTAATATACTGAAAAAACGTTTCAAAATTTATAGCATGTCTATTGTTGCAAAATAATCGACATCACATTGTCCCTAATGTTATTTACTCAATGACGTGCCAACAAATAAATCAAAAATAACACACATTAAAACTTAATACATTCTGTAGATTATGAGAAATTTGGATTAAAAAGAATATAAATAAAAAAAAGGTGGACATAAAATTATTCAGTTCTTTGCATTATGCAAACATTACAGAGGCAAGTTATCCCAAATAATTTTTTATATCTTCAATTTTTTTAAATGAAAACTTGACTCAATATATTATCTGTTTGACTTGCTGAAAGGTTCAATAAAGAAAACTATTGACATGAACTTGAAAAACGCACACGTTTAGATGATTCTTTTACATAATTATTTTATGCCAGCAAATGCCAACTACTTCTTTTTCACCACTACTGCTCTAGGAGCACTAATCTGTTTCACCAAGTTCCTACCGAGTATGTGTGTATTCCACTATTCATTTATTTTTACACATATCTGTCATTTTTTAAGTAGTATGTACTTTATTTCCAGGATAATTCTATGACTTTGAGAGCATACATTTTTATAAAGAAATTGTTTGCAAGCAGGATGGTTAAAAATTGTCATTTCAAGGAAATTCAAGACAATATCTATATATCCTGAGAGGCAAATTTATTTGTTCTTGTATATACCTTGCAAGGTATGTATATGTATATACCTTTCAAAAAAAGGTAATGCTAGTGAAATGTGTGGTAATGAAAAATTGAACAATGTGTGAACCTTCTCTCCGCAATCATTCAACAATGTTATGTTAAATCAAATATTATTTTTAAATTACAAATTATTTGTCTCTTCAAGGAGATGTCTAATTTTTAAACATAATTACTGTTCAAATGTTACTATTCTAAGAACAAGGAACTAGTGAAAATTATAAAATTAATCATTATTTTGCACCTTAGGAATATATACTTGTGTTCTAATGGATATTCTATTATAATCGAAATGGAGGGTGAAAATTAAATATTTCTGACAGTTCTTTCTAAACCAAAAGTTCCCGGATTCTTTCAGTATTTTGTACCTCCAATGCATTCATATATACATATTGCATACATATATACGAATTGCATTTGTTTGCTATCTGGATTGTTCAAGTTTCTTATTCAATATGCTCATAAACAAGAAATAGCAATAAAAAAACAAATTTTATTTACATTAAAACCAATTAATATAATTTAAGAGATACAAGAGTATTAAAATAATAAGTAGTTTCAACACATAATATATTATGATCATTGGCAATATTATTACTATTAAAAAATAGACAGTCACACAGTATTGTTTCATTTCTTTTTTAATAGTAGCCATGTGTATTGATTGTAGAAACTCATTAAAGAGTAAGGTTCTTAAAAGTCACTGAAACATCTCACGTGGCCAATCGTCTATGCATGTTATGTCCTTCCAAGTATTAAAAAAAGACTTATATCCTGAAACATTCAAACATAATAAACATGTTAAAAACAATTGTCAATTTTAAATGCATTCATTAACAGTACTCATTTTATATTAAATAAAATTCACACAAAAAATATTAAGGGACAAGTAATAGTTAACAAAATTCTAGTGCATTTCTATTAAGTTTAACACAGATTTAAGAGAAATATTGCTTAGAAATTGTATCACCAACATACCAGTAACATTGCTTCCATTTCGAATTAAGAGAGGTGACTATTAATTTTACCACACATGAAAAAAATATTTTAAAAAAAAATTACTTACCAACACACGATTGGAAGATGGTTCTACTATTGACTACTAGTCAGCTGTGTACTGCAGACGTCTCTATGCATGATTGCAATTGACGGCATTTTTTTGTGCAGTGTGTCCACGAGCAACAACTTGCGACAAACACACTGGTGTCTCCTATACAGGATCTTCAAAGACTTCGTTTCTCTGAAGGCATGTTATTTGCTTTCATATCTATAATGTAAATGCTAGAAATTCAAAGGGTGGTATATCCTGCATGTTCTTATTACTTATGTTTCAATTCGCATGCCACAGTTTTCAATATCTATAAACACTTGTTCTAAACTCATTAGGCGAATTTGTGACAACATTATTATTTTCATCCCAGTTCTGCAAGTGTGATTACTATCAGGAGCACATCTAATATTAAAAGTAACTCGAGTTGTATCATCTTGGAGTCATATTCTTTCTGGGCCAGTATCTGTTGAGAGACACAGTCTCTGCATTCAAAACACTGAATTGATCCATTCTCAGAGGAAGACTGGCCATCATATTGAATTGCAATATTGCTATCCTGAGTACCATAGATCTTATGAAATATCACATTGAACCTAAATTTTCTCTTCGCTACTTTCTCCAGTTTTGAACTCCTGATTCGGTGTGGTTCTGGAAAACATTGCACGGATGAATCGCAACTCAGGCAAATCTCTGTACTTCATGTTCTTGTTTGTAGTCTTATCTTAGTCTGAGAATAGATAAAAATATTATTTATATAAATAGATTTAAACAGACATATACTTTAACACTATAACTACAAAGATATATAACAGTAAGGAATTAAAAACATACATACCACCAACATTGGTCCAATTAATCTATTATTCCTAAACCTTTCCAATCTGGCATTGAAAAATGTTTTATGTCTCTAAGACTCTGAATTAGGAAAGAAATAGGTGAATATATACATATTTACACACAAAGCAAAACAAAACCAAAATATTTCAACAAAAATTGTCAATGAATCCCTTACCTCTCAAGCTCTTCACATATTTGCACCTATTTCTCTGGAGTTGTGGACCTTCTTTGACCACACTGAAATTGGAATCGCAATTGAAATTAAATATTAAATCTACTTCCTTGGAATGAAAACAATTATTTTAGGAGGAGGGTAAATATAATCGTTGCAATAGCACTAAAAATAATGAGATTTTCAAAGGTAATTATGTCATCTACACCATATTACGTTACAAATTATAGGTTCAGCGCCTATGCTAAATGTTACATTGCAATGTATATATGTAAACGTGTAAAATGTATAAAAAACCTTTATGTCAAATGGAGTGTATGAATGTAGATTATCAGAATGTATGACATGCAACATCACAAATTCCTACCTTGTCAGACAATATTTAGGTCATAAATGGACTTCTGCACTTTAATTGCGAGTTGATACTGGACTATTGACATGCTAGTGTATTTGGAAATGATTTCAAACAGTAACTTTGACAGGAATACTAAAGATTTAATGAAAATGTAATTGTAATGAAGCCAGACATGATTGCTGATTTTGGAAACACGATACATTCCGAAAAAAAACGATAGAGCCCCTAAAAATACAAATTAGCACAACTCGTAATAAAATAATAATTCTGAATCTTTCTTAAGGCTCAGTAGAAAATGCACTAGTTTTATGGAAACCTTTCACACTCTCACTTTCTCTTCAATTAGGAAAATGGGAAAATAAGTCTGAGGCGCAATTACACCTCAGAGCATATTTTAGACGTTCGCTCTTAGTACAACGCATTGTAGGCCTACAATTTACACAAACGTTTCATTGAAATTAACTTGGCAGTACGCTGCAACACAAGCATTAGCCAAATTGCAAGTGCGCAATAAAATACTTTATATGCGTTTTAAATTAAACAATTTCTGTGATCAATATAACATTTCTCACAGCATTATATTTTATATCTCTCAAATGTCTGTTACTACAATTCGTTTTACTATTTAAAAACCGCACAAAGCATACGAAAATTCGTGAATTACACTGCAGTATACATGTCAGAATGGATGAATTGAACCGGCTCTTCATTTTGATAAATAAATACTTATTTAAGATTGTCCTCATATAATCAAATACGTTCAGTCGCGATAAAAAGAATTTACTCTACAGCTATTTCCTTAACAGAGAGCTGCGTTAATGCACCCACTTCAAAACATTGTCTAATTCTGTCGTTTCGCACCCGTCCTAAGCACACGCAATCAACTTGGCGTTTTCGTGAGATTCCGCAAATGAAGCAAAATTTGAATTCTGAATAAAGTGAAAGCATACGAATGTTTTCGAAAGTACATAGTACAAAAACTGCTATATTGCAAAGAGATAATATGTTAACTACATGTAACGATCGTTTTATTATCAAATATCAGAAAAACCTTCGAAAATTTCCACGATTTGAAATCTAAGTAATAATCTATCTTCTCGCAAACATCAAAATATAAATAACCATTCCAGAGTATTTGTACGAAAAATCATTGTTTTCCAACACAGGAAAGAATATGCTTTTGTAGAAGCGGCATTATATTTTTTACTGAGATCATAATGAATCACACAGTTTTTGCAGTGCACGGAAATGCAATCTCGAATATTCGCGCCTAATGCCAATCATTTCGCGATAAATTCAGTAGAAAAGTGGTAAATTTAGTACTCAATCGTTTGGAAATAACTCCTCTACCGAATAATTGAAGTAAAATTACAAGAATCATAAATCAAGTAACACTTACCGGAGGAAAGACAATCCTGCTTCGCAGGGAGCCAGCTAAGATGGCGTCGGTCTTCAAAAATGAGCAGTGCACCGCGGCGACCCTTCGTGGTTTGCAGCCCCACCTAGCGGGACGAGCCTTACCTGGCTCCTGCCCCCGCGGCCTCCACCCCGCCTGCGACATGGTGCAACAATGAGGCGGAGCACAGCCACAATACACTGGTGACTGACAAGAGTACTAGGAGTCAAAACACCCTCTTGTTATGATTATTGCAAAAGTACGCATCTACTAGTATTACAATTCAATTCCTGTTGATCGTATGTCATTCAATTAAAAATAAGTTTTCTAGTATCGGTTATTCTTTATGCCAAAATTATCAAGATATCTTTAATGTATATTCGTAGAATATAAAAAATTATTAGAACTACATCATTATCCGGAGTAAAGAGCTAAAAATATAATATAGCTCCAAATAGTGCTTTTAAATTTAAAGTAATTGTTTGTTCTACTCTCCACAGAAAAGTATTTCTATTATTTCCTGCGTGAAACCAGTTCTTTCAGTGTAATACTACATGCTTAAGATATAATCCAATACTAATTTTTTAGCCTTTATCATTTACAAATATAAGAGTTTTGTTTAAACCTGGTATCTAACCTGTATATTTGTAAAATTATGAATACAGATAACTAAGCTATCTCTCAAGATGGCATATAAGCGTTCATCATTTTTCGTTATTAACTAATTAAAAAATAGAAAAATTTCTGAAATAAATGTATTGTGCGTATAGACTGAGAACTTAATGTTATAAATGGGATGACGGTTGTTCTACGGATCAAAAAACAGACGTAATATCCTTTGTTTTGCAAACAATGGTGAAAACAATAAGCTTTGCTGGAAATATCTCACGTCAACGTGTTTACTGTTTGTAGAGTGTGCAAGATTCAGTTTGCCTACAGGGGAGAGGGAGTTCGAAAAAAGGAGAAAACAAAGGGGTGATATTCTGTATACGTTTGCGAAACATAAATTATTATTTGAATGGCTCGGATACTGCTTGTAGGCTAACATATATGTGTGATGTGTAATATGTTTGTATTTTCTTACGGTATACCAATTTTCTTTTCTTTACTTAACTGTTTATCTCTAGTATTTAGACTAGCTGTATTTTCTTTTTTTTTTTTTCCTGAATGCACGGAGTAGGTTAAAGTGTGAAACATAAATATTAATGCACGATTATCAAAATGCGAAATAAAGAATTTAGAAGATTCAGTAATTAATTGGTTAGTTATCAGCTGAATATATTCATAAAGTCTCAATGACACCATTAGATTACACAATAAACTACTCTACCACCAGCATGAATTTGTTGAATCCAATTTTTAATTTCATAATTATAGGAAATGATACAGCTATGAAAACTTAAATATTTCCTTCCTCTATTAATGACGTACACAATATATTGTCAGTAATATACTGGAAAACGTTTCAAAATTTATAGCAAGTCAATTGCAGCAAAATAATTGACATCACATGTAATTTACTCAATGACGTGCCAACTAGTAAATTAAAAATAACAACACACATTAAAATTTAATGCATTCTGTAGATTATGTGAAATATTTGGATTAAAAAGAAAATAAATAAAAAAAGGTGGACATAAAATTATTCAGTTTTTCTCATTATGCAAACATTACGGAGGCAAGTTAATCCCAAATAATTGTTTATGTATTCAAATTTTTAAAATGAAAACAGAAAATAAAAAAATTTAAATTTTGATTCAATATATTATCTGTTTGATTTGCTGTAAGGTTCAATAAAGCAAACTATTGACATGAAATGAACTTGGAAAATGCACGCATTTAAAATATTCTTTCATATAATTATTTTATGCCAACTACTGCTTTTTCACTATTACTGTTCTCAGAGGACTAATCTGTTTCACTACGTTCCTACCGAGTATGTGTGTATTCCAGTGTTCATTTACACATAACTGTCATTTTTTAAGGAATATGGATTTTATTTCCAGGGTATGCATTTTGAAAAAGAAATTGTTTGCAATCAGGATGATTAATAATTGTTATTTCAAGGAAATTCAAGACAATATCTATATATCCTGAAAGAAAAATTTAATTGCTCTTGTATGCTCATACCTTGCAAAAAAATTTAATGCTAGGGAAATGTGTGGTAGTGAAAAATTGAACGATGTATGAACTTACTTTGTGCAATCATTCAACAATGTGTTAAATGAAAATATTATTTTTAAATCACAAATGATTTATCTTTTAAAAGAGACGTCTAATATTTAAACATAATTACTGTTCAAATGTTACTATTCTAAGAACAAGGAACTACTGAAAATTATAAAATAAATCATTATTTTGCACCTTAGGAATATATACTTGTGTTATAATAGTTATTCTATTATAAACAGAATGGAGGGTGAAAAATTAAAAATCTCTGACAGTTCTTTCTAAACCAAAAGTTCCCGGATTCTACCAGTATTTTATACCTCAAATGCATACATGACAATACGAATTGCATTTGTTTGCTATCTGGATTGTTCAAGTTTCTTAATCAATACGCTCATAAACAAGAAATAGCAGTAAAAAAAAAACTTTATTTACATTAAAACTTCAATTATATTAATTAGAGATACAAGAGTATTAAAATAATAAGTAGTTTTAACACATAACATATTATGGTCTTTGGCAATATTATTACTATTATAAAAATAGACTGTCACATGCTGTTGTTTCATTTATACTTTAATAGTAGCCATGTGCAGCGATTGTAGAAACTCATTAAAGAGTAAGATGAACTGAAACTTCTCACATGGCCAATCGTCTCTGCATGTTGTGTCCTTCCAAGCATTAAAAATAGGCTTATATCCTGAAACATTCAAACATAATAAACTTGTAAAACAATTGACTATTTTAAATGCATTCATTAACAGTAGTATTTATATATTTAATAAAATTCACACAAAATATATAAGGGACAAGTAATGGTTAACAAAATTCTAGTGCATTTGTATAATGTTTAACACATATTTAAGAGAAATATTGCCTGGAAATTATATCACCAACATACCAGTGACATTGCTTCCATTTCATATTAAGAGTGTATGATGTATTAATTGTACCTCACATTAAAAAAGGATTTCAAAAAAATATTTAATAACTTACCACCTCAAGATTGGGAGATGGATATGCCTTCTACTATTGACTACTAGTCAACTTTGTACCACAAACGCCTCTACGCATGATTGCAATTGAAGGCATTTTTTGTGCAGTGTGTCCACGAGCAACAACTTGCGACAAACACACTGGTGTCTCATATACAGAGAGAGACGATTACTATTCTAAGAACAAGGACAACTAGTGACAAATTATAAAAATTAATCATTATTTTGGCACCTTAGGATATATACTTGTGTTCCTAATGGATGATTCCTATTAATAATCCGAAATGGAGGGTGAAAATTAAATATTTCCCCCCTGACAGTTCTTTCTAAACCAAAAGTTTCCCCGGATTCCCTTTCCAAGTAATTTTGTCAACCTCCAATGCACTTCATATATAACATTATTGCATACATATATCACGAAAAAATTGGCATTTTTGTTTTGCTATCTGGGGGCTTGGTTCAAGTTTTCTTATCAATATGCTCATAAACAAGAATAGCATAAAAAAACAAATTTTAAATTTTACAATTAAAACCAATTTAATATAATTTAAGCGATACAAGCAGTATTCAAAAATAATAAGTAGTTTTCAACAACATAATATATTATGAATCTACTTGGCCAATTTAATTTACTATTAAAAAAAGATAGACAGTCACACAGTAAATTGTTTTCATTTTTCTTTTTTTAATAGTAGCCATGGTTGTATGATGGTAGAAACTCATTAAAGAGGTAAGGGTTTCTTAAAAGTCACTGAAAACATCTTCACGTGGCCCATCTCTATGCATGTTTATGTTCGCTTCCAAGTAATTAAAAAAAGACTTATATCCTCTGAAACATTCCAACATAATAAACCATGTTTAAACACATTGTAATTTTAAAATGCATTCATTAACAGTTCTCATTTTATATAATAAAATTCACACAAAATATTAAGGGACAGAAGTAATAGTTAACAAAAATTCTAGTGCATTTCCTATTAAGTTTAACACAGATTTAAGAGAAATATTGCCTCTAGAAATTGTATCACCAACTAACCAGTACATTGCCTTCCATTTCGAATTAAGAGAGGTGACTATTAATTTTACCACACATGAAAAAAATATTTAAAAAAAAATTACTTACCAACACAGCGACACCGATCTGGAAGATGGTTCTACTATGACTACTATCCAGCTGTGTACTGCAGACGTCTCTATGCAAGATTGCAATTGACGGCATTTTTTGTGCAGTGTGTCCACGAGCAACAACTTGCGACAAACCACTGGTGTCTCCTATACAGGATCTTCCAAAGACTTCGTTTCTCTGAAGGCATGTTATTGCTTCAATATCTATAATGTAAATGCTAGAAATTCAAGGGTGGTATATCCTGCATGTTCTGTATTACTTATGTTTCAGTTCGCCATGCCACTTTCAATATCTATAAACACCTTGTTCTAAATCTCATTAGGCGAATTTGTGACCATTATTATTTTCATCCCAGTTCTGCAAGTTGTGATTACTATCAGGGCACACTAATATTAAAAGTAAGCTCGAGTCTGTATCATCTTCGGAAGTCATATTCTTCTGGGCCAGTATCTGTTGAGAGACACAGTCTCTGCCATTAAGAACACTGAATTGATCCATTCTCAGAGGAAGAACTGGCCATCATATTGAATTGGTAATATTGCTATCCTGAAGTACCATAGATCTTATAAATATCACATGAACTAAATTTTCTCCTTCCTACTTTCTCCAGTTTTGAACTCCCTGAATTCGGTGTGTTCTGGAAAACATTGCACGGATGAATCGGCCAACTCAGCATAACTCTCTAATACTTCATGTTCTTGTTGTAGTCCCTTATCTAGTCTGAGAATAGATAAAAATTTATTTATATAAATAATTTCTTAACAGACATATACTTTAACACTATAACTCAAAGATATATAACAGTAGGAATTAAAAACATACATACCTACGCAACATTGGTCCAATTATCTATTATTCCTAAACTTTCCTAATCTGGCATTGAAAAATGTTTATGTCTGCTAAGACTCTGAAATTAGGAAGAGAAATAGGTGAATATATACATATTACACACAAAGCAAAAACAAAAGCCAAAATATTTCAACAAAAAGTTGTCACATGAATCCCTTACCTCTCAAGCTCTTCACATATTTGCACCTATTTCTCTGGATTGTGGACCTAGCTTTGCAAACACTGATAATTGGGAAAGTACGCATTGGAAATTAAATATTAATATTCTACTTTCCTTGGAATGAAAACAATGTGATTTAGGGCGAAGGTGAGGGTAAATATGAATGTTGCAATAGCACTAAAAGATAATGCAGATTTTAAAAGGTAATTACTGTCATCTACACATATATGCGTTAACAAAATTATGAGTGTATCAGGCTCGCCTATGCTGAATGTTACATGCAATGTATATATGTAAAGAGTGTAAAATGTATAAACAAACTCTTTATTGTCAAATTTGGAGTGTGATGAATGTTAAGATTCTTCAACATGAATGTAATGGGCATGCAACAGTCTAATTACATAATATTCCTTACCTTGTCAGACAATATTTAGGTCATAAAATGGACTTTCTGCACTTTCTAATTTTGCGGGAGTTGATACTGTGACTAATTGAGACATGCTAGTGTATTTGGAAATGATTTCAAACAGTAACTTTGACAGGAATACTAAAGGATTTAATGAAAATGTAATTGTAATGAATGCCAGACAGATTGCTGATTTTGGGAAACACGATACATTCCGAAAAAAATACGATATGACGCCCACTAAATGAATACAAATTAGCACAACTCGTAATAAAATATAATTCTGAATACTTCCTTAAGCTCAGTAGGAAAATGCACTAGTTTATGGATACCTTTCACACTCACTTTCTCTTCAATTGGAAAATGGGAAATAAGTCTGTGGGCAATTTACACCTCAGAGCTAGTTTTAGACGCTTCCTTTAGTACAAGCAGTATTAGGCCTAAATTTAAACAAACGTTTCATGAAATTAATTGCAGGTACGTGCAACACAGCACAATTGCACAGTGTCGCAATAAAATATTTATATGCGTTTTAATTAAAATATTCTTATACAATATAACATTTCTCAGCGCATTATATTTCTATTCTTCAAATTTCTTTACTACAATTCGTTTTACTATTTAAAACGCACAAACGCGAATCACGAAAATGCGTGAATACACTGCAGTATATGCAACGAATGGATGAATCCGGCCTGTTTTCATTTGATAAATAATATTATTTAAGATTTCCCATATAATTATCAGTAAGTTACGTCAGTCTGCGGCAAAAATAGAAAATTGTCCTACAGCTATTATCCTTAACAGAGAGCTCGCGTTAAATGCAAGCCACTTCAAAACATTTGTCTAATCCTGTCGTTTCGCACCTCGTCTCTAAGCACACGCAACATCAACTTGCGTTTTCGTGAGATTCCGACAATGAAGCAAAATTTTGAATTCTGCAATAAAGTGAAAGCCTACGATGTTTTCGAAAGTACATAGTACCATAACAACTGTTAATTGCAAAGAGATGAAATATGTTAATACATTAACGATCGTTTTATATTTCAAATATAGAAAAACTCTTCGAAAATTTCCCGATTTGAAATCTAAGTAATAATTCTATTCTCGCAAACATAAAATATAAACCATTCCTAAGTATTTGTACGAAAAATCATTGTTCCAACACAGGAAGGAATATGCTCTTTTGTAGAAGCGAGCTTATATTTTTTTACTGAGATCATAATAATCACCACAGTTTTTGAGTGCACGGGAAATGCAATCTCGAATATTCGCGCTAATGCGCAATCATTCGGCGATAAATATCAGTAGAGAAATGGTAATTTAGTACTAATCGTTTGAAATAACTCACTCTACCGAAAATTGAAGTAAAATTACAAGATCATTAAGTACACTTACCGGAGGAAGACATCTTGCTTCGCAGGGAGCCCAGCTAAGATGGCGTCGCGTCTTCAAAAATGATGCAGTGCACCGCGGCGACGCCTTCGTGTTTGCAGCCCCCACCAGCGGAACGAGCCTTACCCTGGCTCTGCCCGCGCCCCCCCCCCTGCGACATGGTGCACACAATGAGGCCGGAGCGCAGCCACAATACACTGGTGACTGACAAGAGTAAGCTAGGAGTCAAATACACCACTCTTGTTATGTTATTTGCAAAAGTACGCATCTACTAGTATTACAATTCAATTCTGTTGATCGTAGGTCATTCAATATAAAAATATAGTTTTTTCTAGTATCGGTTATTCTTTATGCAAAATTATCAAGATATCTTTAATGTATATTCGTAGAATATAACAAAATTATTAGAACTAAATCTTACCGGAGTAAAGAGCTAAAAATATAATATAGCTCCCAATAGTGCTTTTAAATTTTTAAAGTAATTGTTTGTCTAACTGACTCGACACAGAAAAGTATTTCTATTATTTTCCTGCCGTGAAACGCAGTTTCTTTCAGTGTAATCACTTACATGCTTAAAGATATAATCCCAATCTGATTTTTTAGCCCTTTATGCATTTACAAATATAAGGTTTTGTTTAAACTCTGGGTATACTACGACTGTATATTTGTAAAAATTATGACATACAGATAACTAAGCCTGTGATCTCTCGCAAGATGGCATATATAGCGTATCATCCATTTTTTCGTTGTACACTATTAAAAATATAGAAAAATTTCCTGAATAATGTATTGTGCGTATAGACTGTAGAACTTAATGTTTATAAATGGGATGACGGTTGTTCTTACGGATTCAAAAAACAGACGTAATATCTTGTGTTTTGCAAACAATGGTGAAAACATAAGCTTTTGCTGGAAATATCATCACGTCAACGTGTTTACTTGTTTTGTAGAGTGTTGCAAGATTCGTTCTGCCTACAGCGGGAGAGGGAGTTGAAAAAAGGAGAAAATCAAAGGGGTGATATTCTGTATACGTTTTGCTCGAATAACAATAAATTTATTATTTGAATGGCTCCGGATACGCTTTGTAGGCTAAGCAATCATATGTGTGATGTGTTGTAAATGTATGATTTAGTATTTTTTACGGAAGGGTGATACCATTTCCTTTTCTTTACTTAACTGTTTTATCTCTAGTATTTAGATAGCGTATTTTCTTTTTTTTTTTTTCACATGAAGTACGGAGAAGGATTAAGTGTAAAACATAATATTAGTTATGCACGAATTATCAAACTGCGAAAAAAAGATTTAGAAGATTCAGTAATTAATTGTTAGTCTATAGCTGAAATATATTCATAAAGTTCTCAATGACACCATTAGATTACACCAATAAACAACTTAAACTCCAACATAGCATTGAATTTAGTTGAATCCAATTTTAATTTCATAATTATAGAAATGATACGCAGTTAGGACAACTCAAATATTTCCTTTCTCATATTAATGACGTACCAAAATATACTGCAGTAATATACTGGAAAAACGGTTTTAAAAAATTTATAGCAATGTCAAATTGCAGCAAAATTATTGACATACAATTGAATTTACTTCAATGACGTGCGCAACTAGAATTAAAAATATACAACATCACATTAATATTTAATAGCATTCTGTAGATTATGTGAAATATTTGGATTAAAAAAGAAAATAAAACAAAAGGTGGTACATAATATACGATGTTTTCTTCTATTAATGCAAACAATTACGGAGGCAAGTTTAATCCAAATAATTGTTTATTGGGTATTAAGATTTGTTAAACATGATAAACAGAAAATAAAAAAATTTAAATTTTGATTCAATATATTTATCTGTATTTGATTTGCATGTAAGGTTCAACTAAAGCAATCCTATTGACATGTAAATGATCTTGGAAATGCCACCATTATAGTTCTTCTATATATTATTTATATGACCTAACTACTGGTCTTTTTGCTCACGTATTTTACTGTTCTCCAGAGGACTAATCTGATTTCACTACGTTCCCCCTACGAGTAATGTTGGTGTATTCCTCAGTGTTCCATTACACATAACTGTCATTTTATTATAGTCAATACTGGATTTTATTTCCAGGGTTGCACTTTTGAAAAAGAAATTTGTTTCAATCAGGACTGGTTAATAATTGTTATTTCAGAAGGAAATTCAAGACATATCTATATATCCTTGAAAGAAAAATTCATATTGCTCTTGTATGCTCATACCTGCAAAATAAATTTAATGACTAGGGAATGTGTGTTAGTGAAAATATTGAAACGATGTATGACTTATTTGTGCAAATCACATCTCACAATTTGTAATGAAAATATTTTTTTAATTCAAATGATTTATCTTTTCAAAAGAGCGTCTAATATTCTAAGCACATAATTAATTGTTCAAATGTTACTATTCTAAGAACAAGGACTACTGAAAAATTATAAAATGAAATCATATTTTGCACCTTATGGAAATATCTAAACCTTTGTGTTATAGTATAGTTATTCTGTTATAAACAGTACAGATAGGAGGGTGAAAATATTAAAAATCTCTGACAGTTCCTTCTAACGCAAAAGTTCCTCGACTTTAACAGTATTTAATACCTCTAACATGCATATCACGACAATACGAATTGCATTTGTTGGCTATCTGAGATTGTTCAGTTCTTAATGCACTACGCTCATAAACCAAGAAATAGCAGTCAAAAAAACAAACTTTATTTAACATAAACTTCAATTATATTAATTAGAGATACAAGAGTATTAAAATAAATAAGTGTAGTTTTAATACATAACATATTATGGTTCTTATGGAATTATTACTCATTATATAAAATAAGACTGTCACATGCTGTGTTTCATTCTTTTTTAATAGTAGTCATGTGCAGCGATATGGTTAAAACTCTTATACAAGAGTAAGAAACTGAAACTTCTCAAACTGGCCAATCGTTCTCTGCATGTTGTGTCCTTGCTAAGCATTAAAAATAAGGCTATATCCTGCAAACATTCAAACTATAATAAACTTGCTAAACAATTGACTATTATTAAATGGCATTCAGCTAACAGTAGTATTTTATATATTTTATATAAAATTCACACAAAATTATATAAGGGAACAAGTAAATGGTTAACAACCAATTCTAGTGCATTGTATAATCGTTTAACAATATTTAAGACGAATTATTGCCTGAAATTATATCAACCTAGACATACAGTGATCAATTAAGCTTCCTATGTTTCAATATTAGAGAGGTGTATGATGTATTAATCTGTACCTCATATTAAAAGAAAGTATTATCAAAAAAATATTTTAATAACTTACCCACCTTCAAGATGGGAGATGGAGTATGCTCTATCTCTGTCGATACATCCAACTTTGTACACAAACGCCCTCTACGGCATGATTAGCAATTGAAGGCATTTTTGTGGCAGTGTTCTCCCACCATTGAAGCCAACATACCTTGCGACAACACACTGGGTGTCTCAT
The DNA here is from genome assembly GCA_017312745.1 of Gryllus bimaculatus. Lineage (NCBI taxonomy): Eukaryota > Metazoa > Arthropoda > Insecta > Orthoptera > Gryllidae > Gryllus > Gryllus bimaculatus. The sequence goes on along the minus strand of BOPP01000390.1, from coordinate 312,929 downwards.
ATACAGGGAATCTTCAAAGACTTCTGTTTCTCCTGAAGCGCATGTTATTTGCTTTTCATATCTCATAATGTAAATGCTTAGAGAATTCAAAGGGTGGTTATAGCTCGCAATGTTCTTATAGATACTTATTGTTTCAATCTCTGCATGCACTTTTCATATATCTATAACACTTGTTCACTAACTCATTAGGCTGAATTTGTGACAACATTATATATTTTCATCTCAGTTCTGCAGTGTGATTACTATCAGGAGCACATCTAATATTAAAAGTAAACTCGAGTTGTCTATCTTCGGACGTCATATTCTTTCTGGGTCCAGTATCTGTTGAGAGACACAAGTCTCTGCATCATAAACCTTGAAATTGATCCATTCCTCACGAAGGAAAGACTGGCATCCATATTGAATTGCAATATTGCTATCCTGAGTACTCATAGATGTTATGAAATACTCACATTGACCTAAATATTCTTCTTCATACTTTTCTTCCAGTTTTGGAAACTCCTGATTTCGGTGTGGGTTTTCTGGAAAACATTGCAACGGATGAATCGACAGTCAGGCAATCTCTGTATATTTTCATGTTCTTGTTTGTAAGTCTTATCTGAGTCTGAGATAGATAGAAATATTATTTACATAAATACATTAACACAGACATATACTTGCACACTATACTACAAAGATATATAACATAAGGAATTAAAAACATACAACCACCAACATTGGTCCAATTAATCTATTATTCCTAAACCTTTCCAATCTGGCATTGAAACATGTTTTATGTATTCTAAGACTCTGAAATTAGGAAAAAAATAGGTAAATCATCTAACTATTTACAACACAAGCAAAACAAAACTAGAATAATTTTTCAACTACAAAATTGTCAATCGCCTCTTACGCTCCAGCTCTTCACATTATTTGTCACTATCTTCTCATAGGTAGTTTGTGGAACGCTTCTTTGACCACCACTGAAATTGGAATTCGGCCAATGAATTAAATATTACAATCTATTCCTTG
>BOPP01000390.1:288971-311893 GCA_017312745.1 Gryllus bimaculatus | reverse complement strand
GGATCTTCCAAAGACTTCTGTTTCTCTGAAGGCATGTTATTTGCTTTTCAATATCTATAATGTAAATGCTTAGAAGAATTCAAAGGGTGGTATACTCTTGCAAATGTTCTTATTAATCTTATGTTTCATTCTGCCATGCCAACTTTCAATATCTATAAACCCTTGTCTTAAATCTCATTAGGCTGAATTTGTGACACATTATTATTTTCATCTCAGTTCTGGCAAGTTGTGATTACTATCAGGGCACATCTAATATTAAAAGTAAACTCGAGTTGTTCATCTTCGGAGTCATATTCTTTCTGGGCCAGTATCTGTTGAGAGTCACACAGTCCTCTGCCATTCAAGATACACTTGAAATTGATCCATTCCTCAGAGGAAGACTGGCCATCATATTGAATTGTAATATTGCTATCCTGAGTACTCATAGATCTGTATGAAATATCACATGACTAAATTTTCTCCTTCACTACTTTTCTCCAGTTTTGAAACTCCTGATTCGGTGTGTTCTGGAAAACATTGCACGGATGAATCGCAACTCAGCATACTGCTCTATTTCATGTTCTTGTTGTAGTCCTTATCTAGTCTGAGAATAGATAAAAATTTATTTACTATAAATAATTTACTTAACAGACATATACTTTAACACTATAACTACAAAGATATATAACATAAGGAATTAAAAACATACATACGCACGCAACATTGGTCCAATTAATCTATTATTCCTAAACCTTTCCAATCTGGCATTGAAAAATGTTTATGTTTCTAAGACTCTGAAATTAGGAAGAGAAAATAGGTGAATAATTAACTATATTACACACAAAGCAAAACAAAACCAGAAATATTTTCAATTAAAAAGTTGTCACATGATCCCTTACCTCTCAGCTTTCACATATTTCACCTATTCTCTCTGGAGTTGTGGACCTTCTTTGACCCCACTGAAATTGGAATTCGCAATTGAAATTAAATATTAAATCTACTTCCTTGGAATGAAAACAATTTATTTTAGGTGAGAGGGTAATATATATGAAATTGACAATAGCACTAAAAATATATGAGATTTTCAAAGGAATTATCTGTCACTCTACCTACTATTTAGGTCATAGAATAGGACTTCTGCTTTCTAATTTTTGCGAAGTTGAGACTGTGACATATTGAAAAAAATTTCTAGTGTATGGAAATGATTTCCAAACAGTATGACTTTGACAGGAATAACTACAAAGGATTTAATGAATGTAATTGTAATGAATCCAGACACGATTGCTGATTTTGGAAACACGACTACATTCCGAAAAAACGATATATACGCCTCTAAATAAATACAAATTAGACCTAATACCTCGTAATAAATATAATTTGAATCTTTCTTAAGGCTCAGTGAAAATGCACTAGTTTTATGGAAACCTTTCACACTCCACTTTCTCTTCAATTGGAAAATGGGAAAATAAGTCTATGGCGCAATTTACACCTCAGAGCTAGTTTTAGACGTTCCTCTTAGTACAAGCATTGTTAGGCCTAAATTTAAACAAACGTTTCATGATATTAACTGCAGGTACGTGCACACACAAATTAGCCAAAGCAGTGCCGCAATAAAATACTTTTATGCGTTTTAATTAAAATATTCGTATGCAATATAACATTTCTCAGCGCATTATATTTTATTCTCTCAAATTCTTTACTACAATTCGTTTACTAATTTAAAACCGCACAAAACGCAATCACGAAAATACGTAGAATACACTGCAGTATATGCACGAATGGATGAATAACCGGCTTTCATTTGATAAATAATACTTATTTAAATTTCCCATTACAAACTTCAGAAAAAATTTGACTCTACACTATTATCCTTAACAGAGAGCTTGCGTTCAATGCAACCCACTTCCAAAACATTGTCTATTCCTGTCGTTTTCGCACCTCGTCCTAAGCACACGCAACTCAACTTGGCGTTTTCGTGAGATTCCGACAATGAAGCAAAATTTGAATTCTGAATAAAGTGAAAGCATACGAATGTGTTCGAAGTACTTAGTACAAAACTACTATTTATTGCATAAGAGATAATATAGTTACTACATGTAACGATCGTTTTATATCAAATACAGAAAAACTCCTTCGAAATTTCCCGATTTGAAATCTAAGTAATAATACTATTTCTCGCAAAACACAAAATATAAACCATTCCAAGTATTTGTACGAAAAATCATTGTTCCAACACAGGAAGGAATATGCCTTTGTAGAAGGGCACTTATATTTTTTACTGAGATCATAATAATCACCACAGTTTTTCTGCAGTGCACGGAAATGCAATCTCGAATATTCGGCCTAATGCACAATCATTCGCGATATTTCAGTAAGAAATGGTAATTTAGTACTAATCGTTTGGAAATAACTCACTCTAGAAATACTGAAGTAAAATTACAAGAATCATATCAAGTAACACTTACCGGAGGAGACATCATTGCTTCGCAGGGAGCCCAGCTAAGATGGCGTCGCGTCTTCAAAATGAAGCAGTGCACCGCGGCGACCGCCTTCGAGTTGCAGCCCCCACCAGCGGACGAGCCTTACCCCGGCGCTGCCCCCCCCTCGCGACATGGTGAACAATGAGGCGGAGCACAAGCCACAATACACTGGTGACTGACAGAGTATAGGAGTCAAATACACCGTCTTGTTATTTCATTGCAAAAGTATTATCTACTACTATTATCAATTCAATTTCTTGTGATCGTAAGGTCATTTCAATAAAGGAATATATTTTCTAGTATCGGGTTATTCTTTAGAGGCATAAATCATTTAGATATCTTGAATAACGTGATTGTAGACAATAACAATTTGTTTAGTTCAACAATCTGAAGTAAGTGCTAAAAATAATTTAACGCTAACTAATACTCTTTAAATTTTGAGATTGTTCTATAAACTCATTTCTGTCTATGCGTCAAGCAGCAGGCATCAAAGTGAATTCACCTGTGTGAAGGTTAAATTTTCATCAATTTGACTCTAGATGAATAAATGGTGTTAGAGGAAAGTTGGTAATATGAGCCATGTATGGTAATATGAATCCCCTGGTTATGTATCACTACCAGGAGGCCTGGCGGTGACGCAAATTCTAGTTGGGTAAGCTGTGTAATGTAGCAAGAAAGTGGCTAATTAAGATTGGATTCTGTTTGGAATGCAAGCGGAAAAATTATATGCAATTCATATACATTTCAAATTAATTCATCATCAAATCGACATTATTATTATTTTATTATTTATTATTATTATTCATTACTTATTATAGACGTATTCTGAAAAAGCGTAGTCAAATTGGAATTCGCAATTGAAATTAAATATTAAATCTACTTCCTTGGAATGAAAACAATTATTTTAGGTGAGGAGGGTAAAATATGAAATTGACAATAGCACTAAAAGATAATGAGATTTCAAAGGAAATTACTGTCACCTACCTACTATTTAGGTCATAGAATGGGACTTTCTGCACTTTCTAATTTTGCGAAGTTGAGACTGTGACTATTGACAATGCTAGTGTATTTGGAAATGATTTCAAACAGTAACTTTGACAGGAATACTAAAGGATTTAATGAAAATGTAATTGTAATGAATCCAGACACGATTGCTGATTTTGGAAACACGATACATTCCGAAAAAAAACGATATACGCCCTCTAAATAAATACAAATTAGCACCAACTCGTAATAAAATATAATTCTGAATACTTTCTTAAGCTCAGTAGGAAAATGCACTAGTTTTATGGAAACCTTTCACACTCACTTTCTCTTCAATTGGAAAAATGGGAAATAAGTCTATGGCAATTTACACCTCAGAGCTAGTTTTAGACGTTTCCTCTAGTACAAGCATTATTAGGCCTAAATTTAAACAAACGTTTCATGATATTAACTGCAGGTACGTGCACACACAAATTGCACAGTGCCGCAATAAAATATTTATATGCGTTTTAATTAAAAATATTCGTATGCAATATAACATTTCTCAGCGCATTATATTTATTCCTCAAATTTCTTTACTACAATTCGTTTACTATTTAAAACGCACAAAACGCAATCACGAAAATACGTGAATACACTGCAGTATATGCACGAATGGATGAATTAGACATGGCTTTCATTTGATAAATAATATTATTTAAATTGTCCCATAAAACTTCAGAAAATTGACCTACACTATTATCCTTAACAGAGAGCTTGCGTTCAAATGCAACCCACTTCCAAAACATTGTCTAATTCCTGTCGTTTCGCACCTCGTCCCTAAGCACACGCAATCAACTTGCGTTTTCGTGAGATTCCGACAATGAAGCAAAATTTGAATTCTGAATAAAGTGAAAGCATACGAATGTGTTCGAAGTACTTAGTACCAAACTACTATTAATTGCATAGAGATGAAATATAGTTACTACATGTAACGATCGTTTTATATCAAATACAGAAAAACTCCTTCGAAATTTCCCGATTTGAAATCTAAGTAATAATACTATTCTCGCAAACACAAAATATAAACCATTCCCAAGTATTTGTACGAAAAATCATTGTTCCAACACAGGAAGGAATATGCCTTTTGTAGAAGGGAACTTATATTTTTTACTGAGATCATAATAATCACCACAGTTTTCTGCAGTGCACGGGAAATGCAATCTCGAATATTCGCGCCTAATGCACAATCATTCGGCGATATTTCAGTAAGAAATGGTATTTAGTACTAATCGTTTGAAATAACTCACTCTAGCGAAATACTGAAGTAAAATTACAAGATCATATCAAGTAACACTTACCGGAGGGAGACATCTTGCTTCGCAGGGAGCCCAGCTAAGATGGCGTCGCGTCTTCAAATGAAGCAGTGCACCGCGGCGACCGCCTTCGAGGTTGCAGCCCCCACCAGCGGACGAGCCTTACCCCGGCGCTGCCCCCCCCCCTGCGACATGGTGCAACAATGAGGCGGAGCACAGCCACAATACACTGGTGACTGACAAGAGTACTAGGAGTCAAATAACCGTCTTGTTATTTTCATTGCAAAAGTACTTATCTACTACTATTATAATTCAATTTCTGTTGATCGTAAGTCATTTAATAAAGGAATATATTTTCTAGTATCGGTTATTCTTGAGGCATAAATCATTTAGATATCTTGAATACGTGATTGTAGAACAATAACAATTTTGTAGTTCAACAATCTGAAGTAATGTGCTAAAAATAATTTAACGCATAACTAATACTCTTAAATTTTGAGATTGTTCTATAAACTCATTTCTGTCTATGCGTCACAGCAGAGCATCAAAGTGAATTCCCTTTGTGAAGGTTAATATTCATCATTGACTCTAGATGAAAAATGTGTTAGAGGAAAAGTTGGTAATATGAGCCATGTATGTAATATGAATCCCCTTGGTATATGTTCATACCAGGAGGCTGCGGTGACCAATTTAGTTGGGTAAGCTGTGTAATTAGCAAGAGTGCTAATTAAGATTTGGATTCTGTTTTGGAATGCCAAGCGAAAATATATGCAATTCTATACATTTCAAATTAAATCATCATCAAAATCGACATTATTATTATTATTATTATTATTATTATTATTATTATTATTATTATAACGTATTCTGAAAAAGCGTAGTCGTCCCAATACGCGCCCACAATTTTCAGTGAGCGAAAAGTCAATTTTCAACCTTTGGATTTTGAAGGCTTCACTCGTCGTAAACAAGTTATCTTTCGGAGCCTGATGAACGCTGTATCCCGTATCACAGACTCGTCATTCGTGCTGATTTGGGAACGCTCACGCATCGAAACCAAATCCATGATTCTGCCTTTGCACTGCCCTCGCTCCCTCGCGTCATATCTGATCAATGACGTTTCATCTGAAACAATTGCAACATGCTGGGCCATGGAAATGTTTTCTTTAATATATTTACTCAAGAAATTTCTAAGTGAAGAAATCAAATCATTTTGAATTCTATTAGAATTGCTTCTAAATGTTTTGGCAAATTCTAAGTATTGTCACATGGTCGTAACGTACTTACTGAACAAATTTTGAAGTTCGATTCACGTAACCATCTGTGCTAACCATCTCGTATTTTTGCAATGCCTTCCATGCGTTAAAAGAACGTCGTGTCAGCGAGGCGTTTTAATGACTCAATTCTTCGTCACAGGCACAGATCAAATAAATCCACCGCGGCATTACGTGGCAGATGGTGCTTATAGCAATATCGGCTCGTATGCACGCGAACGCATCTGCAAGCTCAGTATTACTCGCGCAAGTTTTCTTGATACCCGGACTGCCTAGCCCTCATCCAGCGCTGAATAGCACGGCTCGTTGAGATACATAGGTCCGACTCGGAACGGCACGTACCAATTTACAATGCTGGCAACAACTAGCTCGTACTTTCGAAACAATCGTAGCATTTCTCGTGGCAGGCTTTTGTGAGCCTGTTCACAAGTTCGTGCCCATAGTTGGTACGCCCTTTTAAGCCGTTACGTAACCAGAGCTCTCCTTTCCCTTGCTGTGGAATATCAAGAAAACTTGCGCGTGTAGTACAGGTACAGGGCCCTCTGAGCGCAGGTGAGCGCGGGTCGCGGACAAATGGAGCTTCCAAAAAGTCAAGAGCGCATGCGCGGACTGCCTAGTGCATTTAGATGGAGAACATCGGCATGCTCACTTCGGGCCGGGTTTCGGCGTCTGCTACCTCCTTCCCTTTCAGCCGCTTTCTGACTCAGCGACAGCGGAGTATGCTCAATGCAGGACAACGCGCCTACGCGAACCAGTGTATCCTTACCTGGCAGATGTTTAAAAAGCAAACTTAGTTCTCTTGCGAGGTGGTGATTTCAAAATACAATAATTACATTTAACTTATTTTCTCTACGATCTCTTCTCTAGGTATTACTCGCGCAACTTTTCTTGAACGGTGGATTGAAGAAATGCGGCTAGAGTGGGGGTATTAGTTACGAAATCGACCACTAGATTTTATGAAGCAATGCCAATCTCTGGAGAACAAGTCAGGCGTCCGCAACGTTTTCAATAACTTGCGTTCTAATTTTCTCAGGAGTTCGAGGTATCTCCGATGATAGAGCTTTACCTGGTTCGGTAATTTCTTTAGATTTTTTTTGAAGAAAATAACGGATTGAAGTTCTCGTCTTCAAAATGAAATAATTATTATTTCGCGCCAGTGAAGATGTGTTTGGAATGTTGTCACCAGTGCTCGCTGCGAGCTTTTGCCTTCAACTGTTTATTGTGTCAGAGAGGGGGAAGTAAGATTATCGTTCGAAAGTCGCGCAAGTATTACCTAGCTTATCTGAAATACTGGTCCATACATCGCAAACACTATAGTAGAAACGCTCTTAACTATTGGTTCAGTAACTGCTCTTGCCGTCATAGCTCTGTGGTAGAGTTGTGAATGAGAGCTAATGTGAAAGAGAAGTGTTCGTGTTTTCTCGATTCTAAAAACTTTGAAAGATAAGTCTTTGGCTTTCAATTACAGGTGGAGTTCGCTTAGACCGATTTTAATTTATAACGCGTGAAATATAATGTTTTAAATTCTTTTTATGACCGCAATCTGTAATTTCGATCGTAACAAAAACCGGTGTTTGTTTGCAGAATTTGAATACAGCGATGATTGTAAAATGAGCCCCAAATTTGAAAGGGCTCATATTACATTACAACTTGTATTCGTACAAAACGTTTTAGATACCACGAAAGATTCTAGGCTCAAAACAAAAAGGAAAAACTGGAATACAGAAGAGATGGTGGGGCAGCACTGCTAAGAGCAATTAAATGGATTTGAAAAAGGTTTCCGTACGTTTTTCGTATCAAGACCTACATTTCAAAGGCTGATTTCGTGTTGACAAACCTTCAGAAGTAGCAGTTTTAATTAAATTTGGAAGAAAACCTCTATTGGAAGATAATCTGGGAAAAAGAGTCGTGTATTTGCTTATCGTGGAAAGTGAAGTTTATGGTCTAACCAGAAAAGATTTTCACAGTATAGCATATCAACAGTGAGAAAGAAATAGAGATAAAACACATTCACAGAAGATATATAAGGCAGTAGGAATTAGTTTGACCATTTTATGAATCGCCACAAGCTTCCAAGGCATCACATTTCCTAAGAGGCCCTAATGGCCGCAGAAAAAAAAAACATGCCTGCTGATACAAACTAGTGGTGCTACAGAATGGCGCAGACTTTTCATTATTAGTTTTCTATTTCCTAGCTCTTCGGATATTCCACCTACTCTTGCCAGCTGCCATCTATCGCCGCCCAAAGAACATTTTTTGAAATGTTCTTACTTTTCGGTTTCAAAATAACAAAACGGAAACATTATTTACCATAGGTTTAAAAAAATAATTTGAAACCTTTTTTAATAGCCTATTATTAAGCCTATTTTGTTTTTGTAATAGTATAAATTGAACATATTGCTTGCAATATTCGAAAAAAGTACTAAAATGTTCAAAACAATATACATAACCTTAATGAAAATCACTATGGAGAACAAATTTCATTGGAAGGGAAAATCTCTATCTTCAATTACGTAGTGGTAGAAAGACGCCCAAACAATTTTGAAAGTTTGAAGTTGTTGAAAATTCAGAGTTAAAGCTGAATATCGGACCTACGACACCTTCTTTATGATTTACCTTAAAATATTTATTCTTTACCATAATATATATTTATCAAATACTTTGTTATTATTGTGAAACTTATTTTATTGATTTATAGTTATACTTTTACCTGTATTAACTTTTTATGTATGGAATGAATAAATAAATAAAATTAGGGTGTTGCTTTATATTCAGTCTTTCTAGTTTCTGATAAATAATATTAATTAAATCCCTGTCACCATAATGGGGTTTTGAGACCTTATGAGTTAATATTGAGAAGTATTGCTTCAGTTTCAAAAGTCAATCCACCGTGGTTAGACATCAAGAATGAATGGAAACGTTTCAGGTAAAAATATTGGCAAAATATTAATGAATTAAGTAAGGAATTTTTACTATTATACCTTAGTATATATTACTATTATATTACTTATGTACCTTCAGTAATAAGGAGAATCCCTAAATACACACCCAAGGATGCTTATCATATTATTAACAACAAGAAATTGAGAATAGAAAGACAAATTGGCGTTTTCGCTAAAAACCCCGATTTTTCGAAATTTGCAAAAGTTTAAAATTTTTTCGGCGTCTTCCTACAACTAAAATTTTGAATATATTTTTTTATGAAATGTGTTAATAAAATCAGTTCTTCAAATGAAGTCTTGTTCAATATTTAAAAAATATGTTGCTTTTTTTCGAAATTTTAGATGAAACAGGCGCTTTCGAAACAATATTCTCAGAATCTGCTTCAAATTTTATCTTTCATTTTTATTCTCGTATGTAGTAAGGAACTGTAAGGATAGTGGACATGGTCCTTTTTTAGGCGCACTCTTCATTTTCGAAAATTGTAAAAAAATCGAATAGTAAATTCGATTTTTTTACGCTTTGTTTCAGGCATAGCCAGTTGGAAAATAGCAAAGCAGAGGTTTCAAAATTCTTCGAATTCATCCCGTTGTTGTCGGTCAAAAGGATTATACGAAGTAAATAATACTTTTATGAAAGGAAATAAATTGAAGGAAGGTAATAAATTTTAACTTAGAAATAATAAACACTTCTATACTTGAAAAAGTTTTAATCGCTGATTATGTTATTAAAAAAAAATGAAAGCCCATTTCAAAAGTAATCAAAGTACGCTAGTGTGAATTTATTCTTGTTTTTCTGTATTATGTAATGTAAATAGTATTTAAATTTATTCATGTTCATTTCATTTCTAAAAGTAAAATATGGCTACTCTTCCTGACAATGGAAACAAATGCAGATAAGCACGAGAGGCGATTCGTTTGAATTAGACTTTTTCAAGTTATAACCGAGTTTGTAGTATGGCAGAAATTACAATATTTTAATATTACGTACTGTTTTCAGTATGTTCTGTAGTTGCACTTCTAGTTTTAAAAATGATTTGTTTATCAAAACGGCTCCAAATTTATTGCTATAAATTTTCTCCTTATATGTATCAAGATACAGTAAAAAAATTGGTGATGGTCTCAATTCAGGCAAGCTGTATTTTCGAAAATTGCAAAATTTTAACATTTCAAAACTACAAAACTTATGATTGAGATTTTCCCCTTAAGCACAATCTATTTTAAAAACCAGCTCTCTTTAAAAAAAGATTATGCAAAATTTTTTGAAATAATGGGTAGTTTTTTATTAATATGTGCTTGAAACATATGCAAGTTGTAATAAAAATTCTGAACAAACGCTCCGATTTTTTTCTTCAATTTTTTCAAACGGATAGAACTAGAAACGCTTAAAATAATGACAGGGGTTTCATACTCTGAATTTTCGAAAATTGGTAATTTAGAAATAATGAGGTACGTATGAGGTGTTCTTACAAAAAAAATTGTGAGTCACTGAAAAGTGAATAATTTTTGTTCATATTAATTAACCTCTAAACTTTTCTTAGTTAGAACCCACTTTCGTAGTTTCTTGTTTCCGAAAATTTGGTTTACGGCAACGCGCCTACACACTCAGTGGCACGGGCACGAAAAGCCCGGGCCCTGGGCCCCAATGTTCAAGGGTCCCCGATACTGTAAACAAAATTTAATAAATGTTTGAAAAAGTAAAATAAAAACGTATACAAAGTGATATATGATTAAAATAAGCACAGAATTGGCATAATGGAGGGGTGTCGCGGGTGATTGGATAATATTTATATGGAATGTTGTCATTTGATGCGAGAATGTCAGTCAGTGATGAGAAGTTTAGTTTTTTAACAAAACTTGTCTTTAAATACTTAAATATTTTAATTAAATTTATTTTTTGAATTAATAGAATTTTCTTTTATCAGCATTGAAATGGAGGTCATCGGTGAAAGTAAGAATAACGGCCCCCTTTCCTGTTAAAACGACCATGTGTATAGTCAACTTCAGCCTCATCTGTTGTTTTTTTCTTGTGTGTGTGTGTGTGTGTGTGTGTTATTTTTGTTTGTTTTTTTTTCCCTTCAAATTTGACATTCTCTCCTCTCCATTTAATCGATCCGGTTAAACTCAAGGTCCTGCAAATTGGTATTTGGATTTTTGAAGTACTTTAAGTCACAACATTTTCAAAAATTTTCTCAAAAAAAGCTCAAATTTTTTTACTAAGTTGATTCGCTCACAGAGCAAAAGCACGTGGATAAAAATGGTGCAGGTCTCTCTCTCGTTTAACTGAACGAATTTCGAAAATTGCAAAAATGTTGACATTTTTTGACGTAACTACAATATTGATGAGAGAAATATTTATTCTTTATGAAATCTCATTTTCCAAATTAAATATTTAAATAATAATTTAAATCATTGAAAGAGTGTGTAGTTTTTGCGCATTTTTTCCATGTCCCTTAGTATAGGAAGATAAGAAACAGAACAAATATATATTAATGAAACCGTTGATTGGTTTCTATGAGAGTATGTCTTCAATGCTTCGGAATATGAACTTGAATCACTGATTCTGATAGGAAATTCAGCTTGTTGTTCATCGTGCTTTCTCATCTCCACCTGCCTCCCCTTCGCCTGACACTTGACGTTCTCGGAGCCTCGATGCCTTACCAAATCGCGTCTCTGGTTTTCTGTCTTCTCGTCGAGGCAAAGGGCTTATGTCCAATTGTCCAATTCTTCACAACGGGAAACATATCTTCAGACGTAACTTCAAAATAAGCAACGTTGGTACGCAAATTTCAAACATATTCCAGTTTGAACTTTACGACGTGACTTGGCATAATTTTATTCCGAGGAGTACAAACACTAAATCTTTCATTTTCTCATCATCCCATCAATTTGGGTTCTCAAGAGAAGCTACCAAGCTATTACTAAATACCCGAGCTACATATTAAACTTTCGTATATGAAAAATCAGGTAAAATAACAGCCTTCTTTGTCAGCTTTGGAAGCAACCTGCATTTCCGAACAGCATCGCGAAGGTAAAGATCAGTAATATCTCTCCTGGAATCAATTGTTGAACTCCATTCTAAAGTGTGTTTGTCACCTTGACAACCTTTCCATCAAATTCGTTCAACAAAGAATGTTGCAAGATCTCGTAAATTTACATCTACAACTCAGCAAGATATTGTGTTCTTACAACGCAATGGGTCTACTAGACCCATGCATGCCTAACGAAAGAATAAAGAAAAATCAATAAGGTATGAGCACAGATAAATTGTGCGAGAGCAGAAGGAAATCTGTGTGAGAAAAGATCGAAAGTTCAATGCATGAGTAAAGAAAAACTAATGGTGTTAAAACAGCTCCTACTATCTCCCAAAATTTTCCCATTTTCTCTTAAAATTACGCGAAAAGAACTCGAATTTTCGAAAAATTGAACATTTATCTTGTTTCAAAATCTATCTTTATGGAATAGATTTTAAGGGAAAAAATCTCTATCTTTAATATTTTAGTTGTAGGAAGACCCGGAAAAATATTTTGAATTTTTTCAATTTTCGAAAAATCAGAGTTTTTAACCATCACGATATTTAAGCCATTCTCTGAAACATCCTTCAGACTATCCAACAAAATTTAATCAAAATCCACGGCATCATTTTTTTGAAAATTGTGAACCTGCCTTTCAAGGTTGGTCTGGCAGCAAGCCTAGGAATTGACCAGTGAACTGAAGCGATCATTAGTCAATGATCACTTCTTGATCATGTCTTTCCTATCTGAGGAAAGCAATGTCCCCTCTACTGAAGCGTGACGGATTCCATCCTGTGCTGTTAATAAGAATCCCACTTGAGAAATCTAGCGACACCAACTCTACTTCCATAATATTCGTCATTTCAAGTGGCGATTATGACTCGATTAACAATTTGGGGGGGGGCTCTATTAACTAGTTTTTGTTCCTTGGGAATGATGTTAAAAATGTAATGTTGATTTATTTTATAACTGTTTCTGTTATTTACGTCAGCAAACACACACTTAGCTCCTTAGCAACAAACAATCTAAATAACGGATTTAGGATTTAGATTTTACCCATGCTCAAAAATCTTTCGATAAAAATGACGTCACAAAACAGAATTTTTTTTTAATAAATGTCAACAAAATTTATTTTTAAAATTGTGTTGGTACAGATGTATGAACGTTACTATTTTTGAGATTACCACAGAATGAAATGCCTTTTAAAGCTTTGACATTTATCTTTGTTAGAATTACACGAAATTGATTCTGAAATTTTTGTCCCTTGTCCCTCTTCGCAATTTATACTCTATTAACAACCGATCTCTGCAATCCGTGGATAACATTGTGAATCTTGGTCGGACCTTTGATGCTTGTTGGGATTTCAATTTTCTCGTTGTGCTAATATATAACAAAGAAAGGAAAATGCTGGGTTTCTTGATATGGAACATGGAAGATTTTCAGTTCCACAGTTATCCACAGTTTCAAATACTTATTTTTCCCATTTGTGAGAGTTCTTCTGGAATGTACAGTGGTAGTCTGGTCACATACTGAGGCATCAGCCACAATAATAAAAGGTGTCTTGAACAGATTTCTGAGACATTTCGCATTTATTGATAACAATTCTATGTTAAGACAAGATCACAACTACAAGAATATTTGATCCCTACGTGATCAGCTCGAAGACTGTACCACAACCTCGTCTTTCAACACTCCATAATGTCTGGGCATATGAACTGTCCAAATATTCGTTCTGAAGTGTGACTATGTTCTTAAACACAAATTTCACCAACCTTATATATAAAATATATATAACCACAGAGCAAACTATATGTGTAATGATGTATTCAACAGACTTACATGCGAGGCCAATCGATTACACAATGATATTGACTTCTTTGATAACACAGTCAAATTCAAGAAGTCCCTGAAATTAATTTTGAATACATAGTTCTTCAGTATGATTTAGCTTAAAATATTTATTCTTTACCATAATTTATATTTATCAAATACTTTGTTATTATTGTGAAACCTATTTTATTGATATTTAGTTATATTTTTATCTGTATAAATTTTTTATGTATGGGATAAATAAATAAATAAAATTAGGGTGATGCCTCATATTCAGAGTCTTTCTATATTCTGATAAATAATATTAATTAAATCTCTGTCCTCATAATGGGGTTTTGAGACCTTATGGGTTAATATTGAGAAGTATTGCTTCAGTTTCAAAAGTCAATCCACCTTGGAAAGAATGAATGAATGAATGTCAAGAATGAATGGAAACGTTTCAGGTAAAAATATTGGCAAAATATTAATGAATTCAAGTAAGGAAGGGACAATTTTTACTATGATACCTCACTATTTATTACTATTATATTACTTATGTACCATCAGTAATAAGGAAAATACCTAAATACACATCCAAGGATACTTTCCATATTATTAACAACAAGAAATTGAAAATAGAAAGGCAAATTGGAAAAAGGGTCACTAGGTAAAAAGAAAATGTAAAACTGGCATCACAATTAACTGAAATTTTATTCATGTAACACTTGATGGTTCACTAAAACATTAAATGTCTTTCTTAGGAAAAAAATCCTAAAACGAAAATTCAAAATAATCCATATTCACTTCTAATATTTTCGAACATTTCACTGAATAGAAATTAGCAATCTTTTTACACAGTCGCTCAACATCCTCCAAGTAAAATTTAAAAAATATTATTTACATAAATAATATGCTAACCCCTACATTTAGACATTTGCTAAAAACTCACTCTTTATTGGAGTCCGAATCAGACAACCTTCACAGAAAAAGAGAATTTCCTGTTGCAGTAATCACACCAAAAGTGGATAAAATGCCTAATTATTAATTATATAGGAATGGCCAGGTCTTTAGCCACCATGACTAAAATGTGATCAGTGCCCAGGCGCCAGTTGCGAATGTCTTTGGACACTTTGCACCAGTGCTCTCCATGATGGGGTTCTGCACTTACACACCGCTTCTTCACTTCTTCCTGCTGCTCCTAGAAAATCACACAACACACTTCGTTATGTTCTTTAGTTCTTTGTCAATGACTTCACTGGATGAATTTCTCTTAAATCAAAATAGTATAATCTGGCAGAAATTGTAGAACAATTCCTTTTCTTTCTTTCATAAAAGCAAAAGATTTTTGTCAATGTCAAATTATTTCATGACGTTCTGATACATTACATTAATCACATTACTTCTTACTTCCTGTTGCTACTGTTTCTATTCTCTAGCTGCTTAATATTGGTATTAGAATTTCCCTTTAATTGACCACTGTACCAGATCAAGTTAATATTTTGAACACTGGCTTTTTGCAGGAGACAACAGTAATATTCAAATTTGGTATTAATCTGTTTAAATAAATTTTTCCATTTAATATATTTCACAGTTTGCTTTTCTTGTGCATAAAATATCTACACATATTTTACTGAATTAAAGATCAAAATTTCACTCAATGCATACTGATGTTTCAGTTGTTGTCCATGAAATTTGGTTTGATAAATACAGAATAGAACAAAGTTTTAGGAGTTTTTAATGTAACGAAGGTTGTATTCCATAGCATGTACATAAAATATTGGCATTGGAACATTCAGGTGCAATGAAGATAAGAATCACTTGCCTCTGTGCCATGCAGAAGTTCAAATTTGTAGTAATTGGCCCATGCATCTCCCAAATCTGGTTCAATTTTTACAGTTTTGTTGAACCATTCTCTGCACTTCTGAATCATTCGTTCTGACCAAAATAACCTGAAAGAAAAATTTGCAATATTAATTTACATTTAGCACATTGCCTCGCATGTTTTATCGAGAAATGAGAGTTGTTTATATTTCAAAGATACAATATCTATGAAGGGCTCTTGGGAGGGAAAAAAAGATTAAACAAAATTGAATTATTAATTTTAGCCTCCCCCATACTACTACTTTTACCATAAATTCTCACAAAAGTACTCACTTAGACACAGCAAGTAACACATGAGGGTCATGTTCACATCGCTTCAGAGCATCTACGCTCTTAGTCTTGCGCTGCGGGCGCTGCTCCAGGAAAATAGCCTCTGCCCACAGGATGCCTGAGTTGGGGCACTCTTGCAAGGCTACCAGAAACAATCATTTCAACATCAATTCAACAATAACCTCTGCATAATAAATCGAAAGAATAAGGAAGAAGACATTTTTTACATAAAAGATTGCAGACACAAGAATATCCATCTCTTAGTGAATAGAGAAATACGAAACAAAAGAATCAGAATAGAATACAAAAGCATAATTATTGAAACATGACAAGAAATGGATGATGCAAAATATGAGAAAATATACACGAGCTTGGGTTAATTAGACACTGTAGAGACGTAATTATGTATCAGAAAACCTTCAACAATGAGTCAGACACGAGATCAGAAATTATTGTCACTGAATGAGAAAATTGTCACTGAACTTTCGAGAAGTGAGATGACTAGAGAATTAACCTCTTAAACAAATTAACTCCATAATCTCTGTAAAAAGGACTTAGTATAGCGTTCCCACTCTGGGTTTATCCTAAATATACTGTATTAATTTTATGACACATGCATTGTTGAAGTTTAAGAATTATTGTTAAGGATGAAGTTAAAATGTTAAAAGGCCCAATAAAATTAGGACATACTTTTCCATCATGTTTCTGTCTATGTGTAGGGTACAGGGAAGCAATTACATTTATTTACTATATTTATTTTAATTCTTTCTTTTTTTAAATTTTTTAATGTGTGTTTCTCATTATGTGGTGCTATGTAGCTAATATCAATTTCCTGAGTCTAAATTATGGATAATATTTAGATGGAAAATCATTATCATTATCAATTCAAGAATTACATGCTGTTGAGTCCATCTTGAAAATCGAGAACACTGATTAATTAGCGTATGTGATTTCAACTCCCAAAAGGGACTTTTCCTACAAGTGACAGCAAAAAGGTATGCAATAAAAAGAACTTCCTTTTTCATGATATGAAGATGGTTGTTATCAGGTTCTAAGAATTGCGTTCAAATGTGGATCTAATGCTAACTAAAATGTATTAAGCAGCACATATTCCATTGTGAAAACTATCTAATTGTATACTTTGCAATTTCATTGAGCAGTAGAGTGAGAAAAGGTGTCAGTACTGTGTAAAAAAATTTTGAGCTAAAGCATTGCTACGTGTTAATATATTTTAAAGCACATAAGTCTATAAATTTTGCTGCCTAAATGCATATCTATTTCAGTCATGTAAATCCAGTACCTAGTGACAACCAATAAACTGAATAAATAAAAGCAGAACCTGGTTCAGCTTCTCTCACCTCGAGCCATGAGAGTGTTGGCAATGTCACGAAGACCTGCTCGATTTTCAATGCGGATCTGCTCCAACCACAGCACATCGCATTGCGGGTTGCGCAAGCGCCCTTTCTCCAGCACCGAGCGCGCTTTTGTCAGCAGCCCTCGACGCTCCTCCAGCGCAGCCAGGAGTTTCCACATGGGCACGGAGTATGGGCACTTCTTTATCTGCAACAGCATAAAGCAGAGGTTTTCAAACTTTTTGCTGCCACGACTTTTCCCATGTAACAAATTCTGCACATGCCCCCCTTATTAAAATTAAAATGTCAATAATAGCTAAATATTTTGTTCCAGAAAATAAATCCGTTATGCATACTTTTTATTATTTCCTTTCACTGTAAAAAATAACTGTTGCAAGTGATTTGCACTGTTCACTGTTGTAATTACTGATTTTAATTAATGTTTGACAAAATGGGGAAAACTGTAAGGAAAACAACAAAAAGAAAACATACTGATAGTTCAGAAATATAAGATGGCTTGTTTGGTGCCACACAGTTCAACAAATCTCAGCACTTATTTAGAAATGGCAATCTCATTCTGGACATTTATTCTTCATCTCTATTTTGTATTTATTACTGCCATAGCCAAAAATACAAAGTTGTTGTGCCTCCCCTCTGAAACTGTGGCGCCTCACAGTTTGAATACTGGCATTAAGTATGGCTGGTCATCCCGGGACCTGGGCAGAACACGATACCTCACAGGTCAACAGCAATGCTGGTAACTAGGCTAGTGTGGACTCTATGCAAAAGTGAAGAGCAGCCTACTCCCCTTAAACATCCCTCATCAAAGAATTCAGTAGTTTTATTTTACTACTGTACTGAATGTGTAATAATAAAGAGTTAATATATTAATAATTCATTAAGTCGACAGTTGCAAAGTGTAGAGGTGCTCTGAAATGACCCTTAAACATTACGTCAGAAAAACACCTCTAGGTTGATAATATTTACCAATACTATAGTAGACAAATTTGTTAACAATATGACTATTGAGCCAATGTAATATAGTGCCATGTTGCTCATTAAGGGGAGACTGATGTAGGTGTAGGGAAAAATGTTTTTTTTTTAAAGTAGATGTTTTGTGGGCAGAATTTAAGAAACCAGTATTCGGAGAATTTGTCATTGATTACAATCAGTGTTTACACGAAGAGGTGAAGAATTGGAGCATTCGTCTACAAAGTCTTTATCCTTTCTTTTGAGTTGACGTGATTACGGAAGATTCCATCTGTGATTAACCCTATGCCAGAGTAGGAGAATATATCAGTCAAAGTCATACATTTTGCTCTAGTTGTTAGCTAAATGTTTTCCAGAAAGTGCTTACCCTGCTAATGGGAAGATGGTTTGCTTCTACCCTTTCCAAACCTCAAGCACTATGTACTACATGGAAATGGTGAGATAGCTAGTGAATGGCCTTGCCTTTACACTACCATGTCTCTAACATTTGCACCTGATTATAATATTCACAAAAAGCTCACCCCGGTATTGTAGGTGTCCCAAGCTTTATCAAGGTTGCCTTGTTGTTCTTCAATCTGACCTTTCATAAGCCACAGCTTGGCAAAGTCAGGAAAGACCTTAATTGCCTCTTCCAGGAGTCGGAGAGCTTGATCCAAATTATCCAAAGCCCACTCCAACTTTGCTGATTTCATCATAACTCGAGGAGTTGGAGCAGATGCTCTGGCCTTAGCCAAAAGCCGCCTGGCTCGCTCATATTCTGAATTTTCAGACTCCAGCTTCACAGCCGCCAACCAGATTTCTTCAGAGTTAGGATTTGCCTGGAAAGCTAATGAGAGGATGCCTCGGGCAGCAGGCACATCACCCTAAAACAATAAATTTACATAGTACCAGGATAATGTATAAAGAACATGAAGATACATTATCTTCATGGCATCTCCCTAGCAACCAGTGCATTACACTACCTGTTGTTATTATTTCACTTTTAAATCATTAAGGTTCTTTCCTCAGTTTGGGAAAGGAATTATCGAAAACTTCAATATATAGAATTTCTTTAGCATTGTCATTAATTTTTAATAAAGTGAATTAATGAAATGCATCCTAAACATAAATAAATACACAAATGAAACCAGGAAAACTGATTGAAACCCTTTAAAATTGAAACAGAACTAAAAGTTTCCTTTGATAATCAACCTAAATATTTTTTTAACCGAATCCACAATTTTATTTGAAATGTTCTGTTCCTTTAGTTAAAATAAATTCTTTCTGGCATAATTCAAAAGAAGAAATTCATTTATACATACTGCCATCCATTTTGATTTGGCCCCCATTAGCCACAATACTTCTGATTTGGGACAGTGAGCCACGGCGCGCTGCAGAAGGGCTTCCAGGGTGTCTCTTGTGCCATGATTCTTCTCGAAATAAGCAGCTCGTAGCCATATCGACTTTTTGCTGGGGAAGGTGGCTAGTGCGTGTGCATAGATGGCTCGTGCACATTCAAAGGCTCCCTGCTGGGCACACTGTAAGAGAAATATTAAAATTATTTCTGCTGCCAGCTGGCCTGATAGCGCAAGGGCTTCACTTTGTGTTCTGGTACTCATGAAAGTGTAGTGGGTACACCGAGTTCTAGTTATTTTTAGTACAAATAACTGTACAGTATTTGTCTCCAAATTTGGAGGTTATCCAAAAGTTTATAAGTTGGGACTTTCCAATCATTTAGAACAATCAAGATAAATTATGGCAGATAATGTTTAAATGTTATTACATTACAAAACAAAAACCTGACAACCTTCTGAGAACAGGGGGTCAAGAGCTGAAAGAAAGGTTTCTAAATTTTATGAGAACATTTTAATATGGTGATGTAAAAAATTGGGATTCAACAATTGTGTTGAGCTTACCATGTAATTTAACTTCAAGAATTTCTTAAATTCCGAAAATACACAATGCTACCCAAAAAGTGGCAGAAGTGCCGCCAACAATCAAGGCAAAACTACACGAAGTAGGTGCTACTGTTTACATCTGCCACTTTTTGGAACAACTTCGTTAACTTTTCAATTTTTTAGATGGGACTCATGGATCACCTTCCTGTTGCTATTCTGGTGTTTTCTCAACATAAGATTAGGAATGGGAAAAGAAGAAGGAAAAGTGAATTGAAAATAATTAAATGGAGAACAGTGACATTACTTTGGAGACAATTTGTCAGAAAGGCCCAAAATAAATGATATTGATATATTAAATAATGCAACATGAATAGCAATAATTAGTGTAGCTCTGGACAGGTAAAGTTTTCCAAAAAATACACAGTACCTACCTAAAGAGAATAAACATGCTCTGGTTTGACAGAGATAGTCAACGGGAAAAGAAGGAAACTGTTTAAGTTTTTAGGAGATTGCGAAAGTCATGTGACCTCAATCAGAGGACTTCTCTGATTGAGATCAAAGATCTCAAACTTTAATACAAATAAAAAGATATTCTTGAATATAAAAATTATAAGTACACAACGAAGTAATCTAATTATTACACAAAAAGAATTTCAAACTTTAGGAACACTGTAAGAAGACCAAGGAAGAAACATAATGGCTGTGTGCAAAGAAATGGAACACCTCTATGGAGATACTTAGAACATTTTCAGTACAAACATGTAATAACAATAGTCTGAAAATAAGGTGGAAGGACTTAAGATCTAAGAGCCAGGGTCATAAGCTATTGGAAGACACAAATACAAAGGAGCAAGGAAACATCAACAGGTCAATTCATCAAGAGTTGTAGTATTTTTGAAGAGCCCTTATCCAGGGCGGTTTTAACAGGAATGGGGACCCTTGGACCTAGGTTAATTTGGGGGAACCCTATTCTTAATTTCATACGTCTTCCCCCCTCCATCATTTTCGATGGTGATATATTAAAAGAAAATTTTATCAATTAAAGAAATTAATTTAATTAAAATATTTAACATTTGTTACAGGTTAGAAACCTATGAAAATGCCCGTAAGGTTCTGAATAAAGCTAGAGAAAACATTTCCCACTGATCGTCAAATTTGGACAACTGCTGCCAAACTAGAAGAAGCCAATGGGAACAATCACATGGTGGAGAAGATTATTGAGAGAGGTTTGGTTTGCTACAAGCTAGAAAGACGTAATTGGGAAAGCCTTGCTGTGCTGTGAGGAGGAGTCTCTAGTATCTTGTTTGCAATTACTTTCCAACTCTACTTGAGGCAATTCCAGTTAATGGTTCAGTTTAAGACATGACCAGGTTGTTCAAGATGTTCTGCCTTTACTTGTGTCATTGTGGTCTAAAAGTATCCATTCAGATGAGATTTGAGATTGATGGTTGTAATTGTGCAATTGAACAGTTTAAACTTTGAATTTAATCAGTTGAGTTCAACGTGGGCCTCAGAAATAAAAATTACAGGCTACAGGATGCCGTGGTCTACTGCTATATCCTGAAGACACAAAAACTGAAACAGGAAAACTAATAACCATTAAAAAACATTTCAAAATGACACCAGATTCAAAACTTCTGTTTTAATTACGTATATTACTGCGAATCCTATCCAAAGAACAAAATAGTTTTTGGCCTTGTGAAATTGGCAGTGGTTGTAGAAGGGGATGGAGAAGGCTTTTTAAAGGTGTGAGCTCTAGAGAGTAATCATGACCACTGCCATAAGGGATCATCTTATAGTTGATTCAGTTGTATTTCTGGCCTTAGCATATGTGGGATGTGTTTGGTAAGCAGTCTTTCACCTGAAGCACTTCTGTTAATTTGAGGCCAAATCAAAAATCTGTTCACAGTATACGATGACGACAAGAATGTGTTAGTTATTCTTTTTTTGTATAATGCAGATGTTTGGATTGATGTGTATTTTGCGGTACTTGAAATATCAATTCAATTAGTCGAGCTTTGCTTTTCCATCCAACAAGTCATGCTTTTCCTGAGTACAAGTGCAAAGTTACAAATAACTAATGCATGTAATGATGTTTCCTTATCAACTGTAAAAGTATCAAAATTGAAAAATCAACTACTTTTAGAAGTTCTCAATAATTCATTCAAGCATCAATAAAGATCATAATTTTCATTAGCGGTATACTAATTAATAGACAGGATTTTGGCTTTGATAAAATGGTAACTCATTTGCTAATTCATTTTTGTGTATTATACCTTTGGAAAACAACTCCAAATGATAATGAGAAACTGCCTTCTTGACGTTTGGTGCTTAACATTAACATGAGATAATGTATTTTCATCCAAGTCATTCTTTTTGAATGTTTTGTTAAAAAAATGGCAGATACGTTTGAATAATTTTATTTCATGTTTATCTCACCAATAAACAAAAGTATCTTCATTTTGATAATTCATGATAAAATAATGTAGATCAGTTATGGATATTGTGTATTTTACCTTTTCTTAGAATTGACTTTACCTCTGATAATATAATTTGAGCCAATTTTTCTACACTAATTCTGAGATTCCCTAAAATTTTTGTTGGATGTTTTTTTTACGGGTGAAGTATCTGCTGAAAACTTTGTGGAGCTTTATATGTTTTATCCTTTTTCTCGATTTTAAGTTGGAAATTCGAGTTAGCCATGAATAACTTGTATTAAATACAAAAATAATTCTTGAAACATTTGTAATTAACATTCTGTATGTTATCTCTCTCTCTCCC
>BOPP01000390.1:251553-276538 GCA_017312745.1 Gryllus bimaculatus | reverse complement strand
AATTATATCAACTAGTTCTGCAGCTAAAACCTAAGGACAAAATTTACAAAATTGATGAGCTGTTTACAAGTAGGGGCCATTCAGTCATTCGTCTCCCTCCTTACGTGTGTGAACTGTATCCTGTTGAAATGGCGTGGGCAAAAATTAAGAGACTTATAAAGGAAAGAAATGTAAATGGGGACATGTCAACAGCAAAATTGTTAGATCTTACAAACTGGGCTATCACACAAGTCACTACCGAAGACTGGATGGGGTATTGTTCTCACGTCACGAAACTAGAAAATGAATACCGGGAAAGGGATGGTAAAGTGCCGGACATTATAGACAGTATTGTTATAAATATGGACTCGGATAACGAGTGTGAAGAAAGTGAAAACAGCGATAGCTCATCGATGGACAGTGATTAGGTAAGACCAATGTTTTTAACTGAGTACTCTCCATCTCCTCCCCACTCTCTGCCTTCACCTTCTTCCCGTATCCCCACTCTACCCCCTCTCCGTCGCTCACTGATTGCCACAGCGTAATCGCATGACGTCACAGAGCCAGAGAACTCTGAACTCTACTGTACATTTTTTAATGATATATTTAGATATAACCTTATATTCAGGTAAATACAGTATTCATTTTATGATTTTAAATACTCTTTACATCATAATACATTGTACTTTCTGAATATGGATAATTTGAGAATGAATGTAGTAATATTAATTAATTTCTTATAATGGAATTAAATTTTCAATCAGAAATATCTTTATTTACTTAATTTTTTTACTGATGCTCGGAGAGTAGTCTAGATTCAGCAATACTAAGGCAAATTTAAGAATCACTTGCAATACACTGTTGTGTTCTGTTCATTCAGTCAAGAAGACAGAGCATTTTGTACATTTAAGAATCAGAATCAGCAGGTCACAATATCAGTCTGCATATCACAAAATGAATTGTTCTTTGTACGGCCAAGAGAACAATCTACTATTTACTTATTTTATATTTGCAGCAACAAGCAGACACAGTTATATAACATTTTTATGAATGCTAATATAAAGAAAATTTTAGTTTTGAGAAATTATTAGAAGGTCCCTATCTTTTTACCTGCAGTTATATGTAAAATAATTTCCTTTTTAACGAACCATGAACTTCCCTGAATCTCAAAAATTATGCCAAAGTTTTGTCTTTATTTCTTTAAAAATACAACTGAAATGTGTGTGTTAATATTATTCAAATGATTCTATCAAAGCAGCCATTTTCCCAACATGAATATGAATGGTGGAGCTTACGCATCTTCCAAATAAAAAAGTCATGGTGTTGGTTGAATATTGACTGTAATCTTTTCCATCAAGAACACAAAGTACAATAAGAAAAGATTATTGAAGTCGATTAAAAAATTTTGGTAAATTATAAAAAAACCTGCAATTAAATTATGTAGTTATTTCTTTTTCAAATTACTGCAGAAGTAATGTAGATTTTTCAACGAATATACAGTAGTGGGTGTTTTTACAAATTGATTTTGCTGTAAGTTTGTGAAGTCACACAATTTAAGAATTTAGATCTAAACAATATTCATACCTGGCGTTGCAAATCCTGACGATCCAGCCGGGAAGGCTGTGGCTATGCCACTCTTAGGGTCAATGGAATTCGATGATTCCCCACCAAGGTTCCGAGCAAGAACAGAATCGGGCAAGGGGGTGAATCTATAATGAAGAACAGCACATAAATAAAAGCAACCAATTTCAACAACACATTGTGAATTCCGACAAAATGAAACATTATCATCACATCAAAACAACCAATCCACTGTTTACAAAATTAAGACATTTCTTTACAACCAGCAAATTCTTGCAGTTCAATTACCAGGAGATACATTATGGCCCATTTCCTTTACACAATTTTAATAAACAAATTACAAGGCAACACCAGATTTCTTCAACAAGTACTTTTAGATTCTGAAAGAGTAAATCCTTATACAATCTGTGCAATTGTGATATGTCCGTAATTGCCAAGTTCCCAACCTCTTCCCTGTGTAGTTAAAGAACAGTCTGTATACAGTAATATATGCACTTCTTATGCAATTTATGGCACATTAATAGTGAAAAAATGTAAGTTGGTTTCGCAACTTTTCGCTTTATGAGACAAGAGCAACAGTAAGAGCCAATCACCATTGTCTTGGGAATACAAAATCAAATTTTGGGAGCAATTAGTAATAAATTCAATTTTAAAGATTACACAGTGTACATTGTTCAGAAAATTGGAAGAAGATTAATATTTTGAACCGAATTAGATCTATTGTAAATGGCTATACAAGATGTTTGATTCCATTATTAAATTTATAATTGTAGCCCATTTTCATTACTGTGCAACAATATTAATCGGAGACAAAAAATCCAAAATCAGCAACAAAACAGAGAAGTGGGGGTAAAAATTCAATAAACTTCAGTCCTAGACATGTTAGAAACTATGAATAAAACAGAGAACGCCTAACAAGACAATTTTTATTGATAAATTATTTAAACACCAGATAACATAAAATTTAGACAACAAAATTTAAAGAGAAGTAGAGCACCCCAGAGAAACAAGACAAGCATTAAAGTCATTTTAAGAACAGATGGGCAGAGACACAACCAAATTGTTTGTTAAAGGATTTGAATTATTTAATAAATTACTGTTAGAAATTGAAAAATGGTATCAAATTAAAGAATATGAAAGAAAAAAATATAAAACATGTAAAAATAAAAATTTAATTTTGTTAATATTTAATGAAGTTTATGTAAACAAATCGCGAGTTGGAAGCAGAGGGGGAGGGACACTGTCATCCAATCAGAAACTCCAACACCAAAAATTTAAGCCATAACAAAGCTCCCCGTTCGATGACACCCTTTCCAACTCTTATTCTTGAAGAGAGACTACTTTTAAAATGGACAATACCTACATGTATTTACTGTCAGAGAAACTGCAGAGAAGGCTAAAAAAAATAAAATCAATCTAACAAATTTTCCAGTTTTCACTCTAAATGTTAGTCATTATGCACAATTTCTTTCTGTATTTCAGCAAAATTTCTGAAATGATGTTTTTTAATCAGCTGTCTTACTCTTAAACGAGTTGAATTTCTGTTACAAGTCACATGCAACATTTTACTTGGCCTTGGAGCTTGCGGAACATAAAGGGCCAGTAATCAAGCTCATCAGAGAATGAAAATCTTGAGCAAATTTGGTGAACAGTATTACATTCCCTTAGGAGCATGTTTTATAGCAAGGGACAAACTTTAACTATTTCTTCAAAGGATGGGTCACCCAAGCAAAAAGGAGGTATGTCCTTCCTCCAAGAACAGGTCAATCAACCCGGGCCTTCCATTCCTATGTAATGGCACACCACTACATAGGGTCAGAGCTTTTCAGTGTCATTCATTTTCATGGTACTGTCAGGGCCCAACAGAATGCTGCATTAGTCAACTAGCCTTGTGCACTTGGTGCGAAGCCAAGGGCGACCACGTTCAAGGCAAGCATGCAGAAGGAGAGAAGGGAGGTCTGAAACGAGCTGTGTTCAAGCAAGATTTGGACGTAATGTTCCTAGGCTAATGAAAATATATATTTTCAAACCAAAATTTCACTTTGAAAGCTCATAATAAACAATAAAACTAATTTTTGTGTCATTGATACAAAAACTAGTGGGAACATGCGACATACTGACACTTCTCCCCCTTAGTATTATTTCCCAGATTTTTATAACGGTGTTTGACATCATTTAATGGTCAACAATTAATGAAGTAATGCAGAAAATATGCAAGCCACACAAAAAATGCAGTTCAAAAAAAAACTCAAAAAGTTGGGACTGGACAACTTGAAGGCATGGTCGTGTTTTGTCTTTTGGTGGAAGCAGTCGCTGTGATAAAAGTCTGAATAGAAAAGGAAGATGACACCAAACAAAATTTTTGAGTTTTTCATTGATGCTGTCAAGCTTTCTTCGCTTATAAGCGATCCAATTCTGCTCTTGAGTACGACCACCAATCTTTTTGAACACAGCTTTCTATATATGGTATACCCTTCTCAGTGTTGGCGATAACAAAAATGCGAAGAACTAAAAAATATAATTCCATTTTTATTTATTGCATTTCAAGATTCAAAAGGGAATTCATAATAGCATTTTGAAGAGACAGTGTCACAAGGAAAAGAAACTCATAAACAATGTACCACGTGCACATGCGGAATCAACAATACAAAGAAAAGATTGTTTTCTTAAACGTTTAGTGATTATGTAAATTTTAGAATTTGACTAATTTTAATTATAATTTTTTTACTATTCCCATTACATATTAATTTTTATTGCTTACATTCTTCTTGCACCTCTACTTTAGCCACAATAAATACCTTTTTTGCATGCCTATTTCAGGTAAAATAAATGCCTGAACTTCCTGGCTCTAGCCATGAGTGATGAACCCACATTCCAGGGAATTTCATTGGGCGTGAAAACAAGATGGGCCCTACACTCAGCCATGCATTTCAAGCACAGTGATCCAGCACACACAAACAAAAGACAAACTAAAGATTTAGAATATTGACGTGCATGCTCATTGCACTGATGTCCTGACTGCAAATATTGACCGAGAATCACAAATGTGCTAAAGCATAAGGTCTTGCACTCGAGAACTCTGTCACAAAATGTGTCAGGGAGGGACGAGTGTCCCTTGTGTACCTGCACTTAATTCCAGTGAATAACATTCATTCGCATCAGATCGGTTCAAATTCTCATTAAATTTGACTAACAGAGATAAGACAGTATTTTTCTATAACCTTCCACTCACTTCTCTGTTCTTGGGTTCCTCATTTTCCGGTTGCGAGCATCGCCCACTTCAGGTACACTGCGCCACTCGTCTTCCGTCACCGTAACAAGACCTCGCTTCAAGTCACTGAACTGCTGCTGAATTTTGGGGCGTTCTTGTCTGTACCGCTCCAATTCCTCTGAAAGTTTACAGATTGCATAATAAATGTGCTGAAATTTCCTTAATTATTTATCCTTATTTTTTAATTATGGTACCAAAAAGAAAGTTTATTTCTGCAAAATTAAATTTCACACTGCATTTTATTGTAATATAGTAATCGGGTCATCACGCAAATGTTTCTATAATTGCTTAGAGATCCACTGTAACTGTTTCTAACAAGATTCAAAAGATAGCTACTATATTTACCAGAATATAAGAAGGTTTTTTTCCTAAATATCGTACTTGAAAAATATGAGATCATCTTATATTTGTAAATTAAACCTAGTCGGTTGAGATCTATTACTTTGCTTTTCTTTGCCAAGAAACTCTAATTCTGATGTAACAATAAGTAAAGGCAATAAAAACCATGCACATTTGTAATACATAATATACACAGATGAATTTTTAACATCCACCTCAGATTTACAAGAGGACTCAAACTGTTTTTTTTTATTGCACTCATAATAAGAGAATCTCAAAAGATGGCATTTCGATACAAGGGTTCATCCTGTTTATAGAAATAAG
This sequence comes from Gryllus bimaculatus, assembly GCA_017312745.1. Taxonomy (NCBI): domain Eukaryota; kingdom Metazoa; phylum Arthropoda; class Insecta; order Orthoptera; family Gryllidae; genus Gryllus; species Gryllus bimaculatus. The sequence goes on along the minus strand of BOPP01000390.1, from coordinate 271,044 downwards.
TAAATAAAATTAAAGTCTATACTTCAAGGCATTGTTTTAAAGTGGGGGAAAAAACACATTTCATTAATACACCCAGGTCGCCACCCCTAGAATCTACTGGTGCCAATAGGTCCCATTAAATTACGATGCCTGTAGAATCTACTGGCACTACGGGCGTACATTTTTCTGATTGCTGACTATTCATGATGGTTTTTACAACAAGGAAGTACCTCTACACACCACCAAATTTAGTTTGCTGCCATTTAATTTGTAATAAATAAGTTTAAAATACACTGATGAACATGCCCTCTGCAGTGGTGTCTAAGAAGCGCAGTTCAAAATTACCACACCTAAGCCTATTATTGTGAATAAAAAGAGGAATGTTTTCTTTATTATTGCAATAGACACAAATGTAATGTTATGTTTAATGTTCTAATATTAACCAAATTTGTAAGTATTTAATTAAAATAAACGTGTTAAACTTTTTTAGGGACTCAATTTTTTGTGTTGTTTGTATTAAAAAAAACTTTTAAAACAATTAATGTAAATGAAAAGTTGGAAATTCATGTAGAAGTACAAGATTATTTCTTTAAAATAATAAAAGAATATTGCTTTATGTTCATTGGTTTAGAAGATATGAATATACCCCAAAACCTTCTGACCTGTGGAGGAAAAAATTAGTGCTGAGACTATGGCATGAATGTGTTCAAATTCGCTGCTAGTGATCTTCACTTTATTCAAGCAAATTATGTCGGTTTTGAGAAAATTTTGAAAGTGTCCTAGGGGCTTTTTGTTAAGTACCTCAAGAATTGAAAGATCTGTTTGTAATTCACAGGACTACACATGTAGCTGCATCAATTGAGGATTACCTAATTTGGAGAAAATTCATGTAAACTGCTAAGCACTAGAGTTCTCCATGGACTGACCACCAGACACTTAAAAAATGCTACTGTGGTAAGACGATCCTCTAAAATGTGTATTTGTACCAAAATCTTGACACTGATTTTTGCAGCATAACAATACTTTCTCTAAACTACACAGGCAAGAAATCCAAAAATCTCTGGATCGCCTGAGGAGAACTAACAATGAGAGATTGCGCATGCAAATTCATTATTTTGTGCTGAACAGGAAAAGAGAGGCAGGAAGACAAATGGAGAGACAGTCTTTAATAGCTGACTTTGCCAGAAGTCTCCGTTGGCCTAACTATTGATGATAATCATCAAGATTTTTTGTTTGAGGGAAAATACAAAAGGACATTATGTCTTTATCTTTTATTAGCACCTGCTTTGTGGTCTCACCTTTCAATCTCTTTTCCCTGTACTCCTTCCTTTTCTCATCCATCCGCTTGTCAATGGCTTCATAAATGGCATCTGCTTCTTCGTCATCTTTATCGTATGGATCCTTGCTAAACAGCGAACCACCGTAACCTGAAAACTGATACAAGATTTCTTTATATGACATTATTATAAAACTGAGCTAGAACGACACAAGTGTTATAATTCAAATTATTATTTGACATGGAACTAAAAATCTGGGGGAAACCTATTACATTCCCTGATTATTATTATTTTTTTCCCCCTTCTTCTCTAGTTGCGGAATTACCAGAAAGCTGTTCTATCATGTTCCGCCAGAAATCAAACCCTGTTGTTAGGATTTAATGGGTTATAGCTTGGACAAGATCCCCAAGCACATTTATGTTTCCTGTGACTTCATCTTTTATATCAATTTACCACTTATGTAGGCTTTGTATTTTGTTGTTACATTTTATTAATACTTTTAATTAGAATTACTTATGTGCAATTTACTATTCCATGTACTACATTAGTTGGCCAACTCTGTTCATTATGAATAAAATAAAAAAATTAAATGGAATAATTTTCAACATAGTTCCTAACAATGTCCAAGCAATAAATTGAAGAAGGGAGATACGATAGTAGAGACAGAACAAATTGTCATTGCTCAAATTTCTTTTCCTGCATTCTAGCAACAAAAATATATTTTATTTAGTGTATTCCTCAGTTGGTAGAACAACAAAGATAATAGGGAGTACAAATGTTCCAGAACAAGTCAGCCAACAATTGTAAAATAATGAAAATCATTTCTATGAGTTACTCCCCACAATGATCCCAATTTGATTTTGCATATCTGTGTGACAAAAAAGTATTTGTGTGACAGAACAGACCGTATTTTCCAAAAATCACTTTTATGAAACACCTAATTTTATCTATGGTATAGTCAAACCTATCCAAAAAACCTCTCATACAAAAATATTATTAATCTTCTGTTAGAAACAAGAGTTTCTTTCAAACAAGCATTTCTTTCATGTAAAAGCAACAAACAAACTCTGTCTTTCAGCTTGTAGAATCCTTTGCTGACTTGCCCACTCAACATGCCATGCCCAATGATTTCTAAAAGTCTTTCTTGTCAATATTGCCAGAGCAACTTATATTTGAGCCACCCAGTGAATTGTTTTTCACATAATTGCAAATTTACATATTAACTGTATGAAAAATACTACTGTTAATTACAGCTCAATCCTTTTCTTCGAATGTGTGTTCTTTTAATGCGATATTTTATCCAGAGAACATACCTTAAGAGACATAAGAAAAACAACAAAAAATATCCCACACCAGAAAGTTAACAAGAGAGCAATTACAACAAAAACAGGGAGAATCTTCTTACCAGGATCTCCACAACTCTTCAACACTAGTACATTAGTAAATGATGATGCAATAATGGGTATTAATACACGAGAGTGACATTACAATAAACACAAGGAACAAGCGAGTATCGCAAACTTTACACAAGTGTATTAATACCCACTCCACCAAGTTTCATACAGTACTTTTTTTTAAAACTTATGGTAACTTTTATAAGAAACTTTTACATTAATTGTTTGTGGCAGTGACATGCAGGATTTAGCCAAGTGGACAGCTCCCTAACCCTTCCCTACTTTGCTGCTAGGTGGCTTTGGTTTCCAGTCTGCCTGAGAGGGAGTACTGCCCTAGTCAAATAAAATCAAAGTGAAATTACGATCCAATTTATTTTAAATAATATCCCACAAAAAATTACTACAACTTAAAATGACAAGCATAATATTATATTAAATGCAGTTTTAATGCACACAACCGAACAAAACATTTACCAGCTAATTCTCAATAATGAATTAAATGTCAGTACTTGGTTTGTAAACTTCTCTGGGATTGGTCAAGAAACTATCATAATGAAATCTGTTTCTTAATGAATATCATTATGCAACTGGTTGCAGCCATCAAAATGTGGTTAGTGTAATAGTTAGTGTATCAGCCTGTTATACCAAAGTTCGCCGGTTCAAACTCAAGCCGTGGATTTTTGAGCCAAAAAAATTCTTTGTAGATTTCAGAGAGGAAGTAATACCAGTTGTCCCATGTTAGTAGATTTACTGCAAGTAAAAGATCCTCAAGCTTTAATAAAACCTATGAGCTAAATTCAAATCGCCTGTTTCATCACCCAAAAAAACCTCCTTTTTCTGATAGTTGGTGAAAGGAGCGTAGTGAAATTTGCGTGGTCAGACAGAAGACTCATGGTCTGTGTCTCCCTACATAGAATAAGGTATCAACTCAATTCTATTGACAGAATTACACAATTTGAGTAGAAAAAGATATTTACCTCATCATAATTAGAATCATTTAAATCTTCGTCATCATCTTCATCCTCCTCTTTCTGGTGTCCTTTCTTCCTTTTGCTTGGAGGAGCATGCCGATCATCACTGCAGTCAAATCAAAATAAAATACAGAGATATTCAAATCCTGAAAAAGGTTTAAGATTCACAACATTGAATCTTCTATTTCTTAAACACTTAAATCCTGTGATTATTCTCTCTGTTCCATTTCAATTATTTACAGCATGTGCCATACTATAATGAACCAGGCAGAAGCCCCTGAAGAGAATTAAATACTGTTCAAGGTAACAAAATTTTCCATTTTATCTTTTAGAAGTGGAAACTGGACTCTAGTTTTCTATATTCTAGAAATTTTTAATTTGGCAGTTTTAATAAAAGTTATAAGTTTCTATCCAAAGAAAGATACTAGTACTAATACTCTTGACTATAGTGCACTAACTAGATTTCTCAGCAAGATGAAACACTACAAAGAAATACTTTAAAAAATTTGCAGCAACAAATCCCTCTCTTAATATTCACTAAATAGTGAAAAAACTGTTCCACATTAGAAATATATAATTTTCATGTGACAAATACAAACTTCATGTCAGCAATTCCCTTCACATTTCAAAGACTTTTTTAACAATTTAGTTTAATTAAAGTTCTGAAGATTTTAATGGTCATTATGGGACTTTTGGTTTAAAATACGTTTTATAGGTTCAAGAGAATTTATGTTTATATGTATTTGTAGATACTCATAATTAAAAAAAGATATTTTATACTGATCAAGCACAAGCATAGGATCTTACCATGTTTCAACCTATGAAACCAGAACATTTAAACAAGTATTAAACCTTTTCAAGCATCCCATGAACAAATATAAAAATGAATGTTATGGAAATTATGATATTTATTGAGAGAAATTGAAAGATAGTAACATGAAGTTAGTATACAAAATAGTTGATAAAATAAATCTCAACTTATGAAATTAACAATTGAAAATTCAGGTACAAAAATAAAAGTCTTACGAAACATCATTGGCATCTCTAGCAGGGCCAATATCCGATCTTGTGGTAAATCCAGTTGCACTGAAACACAAACACAAGGAATGTAAGATTAATGTAACAGTGACGCATCCTAATGTTCAGTACATAGAGACACTACAATATACTACATAAGCAATTCAATACTGAAATGTCACTCACTCAACACTTGCATGACATTTATGTATAAATATATTTTACATACCCTCGGCCGACACCAGCAACATATCCCAAAGGAGCAGGAACGCCCATAAAATGTTTCTTATTTCGGTTGACTAACGCCGCTGGTGGAACAGCCATTTTCGTATTCTTGAGATATTAGAGAAATTTAAAAGAAATCTTGAAATGATTTGTCCGTGTCCGACTAACCTACAATATGTTTTTCACATAGTTAATTTTCACGAACGCACACAAAACTAATTCTAACACGATTACATCACGAATTAAAAGTAAACACACTAAGTTAAATCGTACTCTTTATTCACTCAACTAATCTAAAGAAATACGAAAACACACCACAACAAACTCTCTGAACACACAACAAATCGTAGGTAATGTTCCACAGAAAATCTACAGCACGGCCAGCACGATCTAATAAATCTCTCCAAAACGAAACTAAAACATTTGACATACGGCTGCCGAAGTAAGTTTATGCAAATTCCATGAAGAAACTTCGTTTCAGAAGCAAACAATGATACCAATTAAAGTTCTGGGTATCAACAAGAGTACACAGATCAATGATCGTAACAATATATTATAAAGAGTTCACTAAAGATCACGGAATATGCGGATCTATAGGGGATTCAATGTTACCGTGTGGGGCATTTACATCTTCATGGTGGGAAGCCTGCGTCACGCTCGCGTTGCGTTGACGCGCGTAAAGTAACACGCCGTAACACTGCATCTTGTGCAAAAAGGAACACAAGCGCTTTGGTAACGCAACGCCGTGTGCTACAGGCCTAACGAGTTAGAATATACTACATGCATATTAATGAATTACAATATACTACACAATACTCGTTGCTCAGGCCGTATTTGAACAGCTTTCGTTAGCCGCTATATTGTTTAAATTCGACTGCCAGTCACATGAATGTAATACAGAAATTTGAATTAAACATTAAGTCACACGGGATTTTAAAAGACACACTTTTACTTCAAACCTTACTTCTTTGCGTTACCCTTTATTGCAATTTTCGTTATAAACTCTTTAAAATACAAATGAACTTCACGTCCTTTCATCCAATCAAAAGGTTTTGTATTTTTTATCAACGATTTTAAAAATAAATGATTTATTACATGAAATGAAAGTTGAAATTCCAGGAAAAGTAAAATTATGACAGTAAGGTAAGTTTGTCAGTAAGGTAAGTTATCACAGTAGAATTGTCTTTATTGAACACATTGATACCATTACATAATTTTCTTAATTAGTTAAGTATTTTAAATTATTTAATTTAAAACTAAAAATAATTTAAAATAAATTTTGCCAGTGGCCTTCAACAGCAAAAAATGTTGCTTAATAAAACTACATAAAACTATTTTCCAAAAAGTAGCACACACACTATGTAGTCGAGAACAATAAATAAAATACTCTCGTATAACACTACAATAAATTAAGTATTTTAAACTTAACATGGGAATAGTGAGTTATATGTATGTTTAATGTTAGTTTCTTTCCATAAAATCAGAACCTAATAAATACGATAGCCATATTTTTATTTTAAAATTTTATTCTTAAGAAATCTATTTTTCAAGTTTTGATATTGTGGGAGAGGGTATTTTATATATTCGTTGTTTCATATTCAGTAGTCATTGATAGAGTACCTACTGATTTCCAATACAAAATAATTAATCTCAGGCCAGATAGCTCATGATCGATTCTATTTTTTAAAACTCTTTTCCTCTGAAACTTTTAATCAAATCTTAAAAAAATATAGTCGGTCTACTTGAGTTCGCGAAGAATTATTTTCTTCTTTGAAGAGAGTAAAAAATCAAGTTACAAAAATGGTAGCTGATCACAACGTAAGGTTCCTTCCTACTGATCAGTACTCAAACTTGTTCCAAATATGGATGAACACATGGTGAAAATGTAAATAAAAACGTTTATATTTTATGACAACTTTTCATTATGAATTCATCTATTTTCTATTTAAAAAGCTGTTCTTATAACTGTTAGTATGTTTTCTCTGACAAAACCCTTCAGTAATATTTTTTTTTACCCTCTAGCCCTTACGTACGTAAGAGAAAGTATTGTAATCGTGCGCCGGAAAACTGCTAATTTTTTACTTAAACTTATTGTCGTGCTCTGGTAATAAAAACGTGAATAAATCAGGTAGACTTTTGTTCTTCTCCCATGGAGCTGTCGATGACATTCATATATGGCCGCGCTTGCCAACCGCTGATGTGATATTGAGTGGTCGGATTCAGGGCCACCTCTTCGAAATAGACTTCGCTCAGGAATACATTGCTCGGAGATTCTAGCGCTCTTCCGGTCACCAGCGGAGCGTGATAATCAGTCATACTAAGATCCCTCTTATACTAAGCGTTACCAACCAAACAAGAAGTGGAAGAACGACAAAGCTCGCAGAGATGGAAATACATTAAGTAAACGAAATAAGACGGACATTTCAGAAGTTGAACACAAATCAACAATGAGTGAACCCGTCACAGGCACTACGAAGTGAAAAGCTACGCGAACGATTTTATTTTGATGGAAACAGTACTAAAATATAGCACACACGAGGCACGCGCGCAAAAAATGTTCCAAAATATTCCAAAGGGATAATTTGCAGTTCGGGCAGCGAGTCTCGTCGTGCAGAAAGGACACATTTTTGTCGAAACAATGTTTAATTTTACCATCCAGCTAACAGCAGTCTGTTTCTGTCGAGACAATTGCCGATAGCTGCATTAAAATGAACCTTGATATCCTCAAAACTCAAATGTGCACAACCGAAAAGTAAAACCAGAAAAAATACGAATTGCACAATAACGTGGCGAGGTAAATTCGAGGTCCTTATTCAGTGTTTTATCCAACGACGAATACGCGAGTAATATGGCGTTTTTATCAGCTCTCCAATTATTGGAGAGATATTTAAGAATATTTTATAATTATTTTCAGACAATAGCTATCGGCAGGAGGGTGACACATTACAGGAGCAGTGACCTGGGAGAGATGGGTGATGAGCTATTCTGATGCATTTCACAAGCTATGTAGGGTATTTTGATCAAAGGCTAGAAGAGAGCTAAGCCCACAACCGCGTTGGTGTTGTTATAAACTAATTAATCACATAATGCAAACTAAATAAAGTGACATTGCACTGTTAATGCTGAATATTCCTTTTCTCTACACTTTTTACTTAGTGATCGGAGATGCAGACCCACTGGAAAGAAACAACAAAAAACATTGAAATGTTCAATATTTGTTTCAGGAGTTTTCTAGACTTGCAACTTTCATGGCACATTTTTCAATACATCTATGAACTATGCGTCCTGTGATGTAATTGATGTTTGGCTCCATTTGTACAAATATTTAAATGTTAAATTTTGCTCCTTTCCTAGCCTATTTACGCCTTACTGGTACCGTGAACGACAACTTGTGGCGCGATCTTTTTGGGTACATCATGGAACTCTAGCGCGCTGCTCTCGCGAACAGTTCGCTCTACGATGTTCTTGCTCTTTTCTGCAGCAATGGGGCCAGCCAGGAGCGGTGTACCCTTGCACCCTTGCCCTGAAGCAGACGCATCAATTCTGCCAGGATCTGATCTTCAATTCATTTCTTTATGCCTATGGATTGCTGTGGTCGACTGCGTGCCTTTAAAAGAGCCGCCGGAAATTAGTTCCGGCGCCACTCAAGAGAGGCCAGCGGTAGCAGACGCCGCGGCGCCGTCACGCTCGACCAGGCTCCGGAGCGGACGCGCGCACCCGTACCTGACAGCTGGCCAGCGGACCCGCAGCCCGAGCCGGCTATAAGAGCCGCGCCCGGCGAGCAGAGGGACAGTCAAGAGCCTGCCCGCATCCAGAGGTGATTAGTGAATGGTGAACAAATGCGACGATACGGTTACGAATACGGACTCTCTCTCTCTCCCCCTCTCTCTCTCCCTCCCTCCCCTCTCTCTCTCTCTCTCTCTCTCTCTCTCGTGAAAGAGCGAACGTTACAACGGCTACGATTTTGGACATATTCCCGGGAAGTTGTGACTTGGACATTCTTCGGTACATCTTGTGAAAAATTGTTTGTATCTGGCTTGCACTTGTCTACATCTGTACTGATTGTGGTTGGAATAAATACATTTCTAGAAATTGCTTTCTTTTGGATACTACATGGATTATCTGCTTGGTCGTGCGAGGGCCTGCCGCCTTTGCCGCAGCAGCAAACGCCTTGGGATTGTTCTTGTGAGCAGCCTCCCGCAACTGTTGGGCAATGACCGTCTCGGCCACCTCCTTCACCGCTTCCCGGATCGGATCGGCAACACCTTGTGCCACTCCCGCTTGTAATGCGGGGTGCGTCTGCTGAGTCGCCCCAGCCTCCCGCTGGCGGATTGGGTGGCGGCCTCGCCGAAGAAGGCTTCTTCGCTGCTGAAGTCAGGCCGCGCCTAACCTCACACGCCAGGGAGCTTTGCGTTGCTAAAGAGGCTTTTAAGCCAGTTATAGCTTCGCGCAGCCCCCCTGCAGGCTTCTCCTCCGAGCTCAGGTCGCTCCGCGTATAGGGCAGGAGGGTCTCTCGAACATTGTCCAGTTGTCCCAAGGCATTCTGGAGCTGTCACCGCAGTGTCAGACACCAAGGACAGTTACCAAGGAACTGTCACCGCGGTGTCGGAGGCGGCGTTGTCGTCTCCCAAAGGCTTGCCTGCGCTAGACGCTTTGGACACGAGCGTTTCTGCCTGAGCCCCGTGGGCTGTCTTCCCCTTGTCACCTTGTTGGACCGGCTTGGAGTGCCTTGCGGTCCCCACGGCGTTGTTTGACGCTTCTGCGGGGGCCACCGCTGGCGGCAATGGGCCTCCAGACAGTTCCTCTGCCTCTCAGTGGTGTTGGGGGGCGTGCCATTGGTCTGCTTCTTTCCCCTTGCCACCCCTTTAGGGGTAGCGTCCGGGGCTTTTGGCGGCATCCGGGCAGAGCTGGGAGTCGCTGCGGGTGGGTGGACGGGTGGAGAGGGCGAACTGCTTGGCGGCTCCGCTCCCCTTTCAGGGGGGGCTTCTGCTCCGCCCTTGGTGCCCCCCCTGGCCGGAGCAGGCGATGGCGCCTCCGACCCCTCGAGCTTCGTTCAAATATGTTCTTTCATTTGGCATTAGACCTACCAATGAATTGTAGTAGCCGAGAATGTTATACTCCCGTTCAAAACTTTCCAACACCCAATGGCCTTGTATGTTACCTCCATACGGGATATGAACTGGTCTTATTGCAATTTACAAATTATAATCGCCGTAACAAATACTTACAGGTTTTGATTATGTTAATAGATAAACTTTAGTACAGCAACATTTTAAAGCTTTTTTCTAATATGAACAAAAATGCTCATTGCACATTAGCATTAGTACAAATACTAAACAAAAAATTAAGATCATTCGCAATGCCTTTTACAACTACATTTGATTCTCCCCGGATTTCCCGGATAACACTTCCATAATTTTCTTCCCTAATTTTTGAAGAGCTTTACAAGCTCAGTCTTATTTGTGTTCACTTTTACTTCTGCAATTGGTCTATTAATCGTTTTGTACGCGAATCTAACGTAGCATTCAAATTCAACATTAAAAGGCGACCGACATATTTTTATATATAAAGAAATCCGATAAATCTGAAATCAAGTAAATAGCGCAACTTATGGTGTGTGCATATATAAATTAAAATAGTACAAGTCATTACCTCAGTATTGGTGTAAGTGAATTATAATAATAGCTTCTGCTTTGCGGTGTGAGCCATCTTATTAGATATCATGTAAAGCAGCACCTCCACGAGCGCCAGGAATGGAAGAAACGAGCTCTCAAAAGGGTTCGCAAACCCTGCCCTTGCTGCTTCACGTGGCTCCGAGATTAAAGCGCATTCTTGCGATATTCTCCAGAACTACCTCGTGGTCGTTGCGCTTGCCTTTTGCAGCGGTAATACGCGGGCGTTTTAAATGAGAGAAGTCTACTAGTTTGAGTGACCTGTTGGGTCTTGAACCAAGACGATTAGTCACAATTTACCCGTGAACGAAATATTCTGCAACGTCGACCTAGTTGCCTTTATTTAACGCCACTCACAAGAATTGTGTGTCGTTCAGAAAAAGAAAGTTGCAGTTAGCGGGCCTGAATAACCGATGTCGCTGTGGCTGATAGGGCCGTAGATGCCTCGTACCTGAAGGGTCGCGGATTCAAATCCCGCCCGGGCCATTGATGTTTGTGTGTGGCATTATGCGAGTTCCACTACCGTTACCGCTACCACAAAGTTACAAAACGACAGATTCTTACAGTGGTCACTGTATAACTTTGGCAATTGAAAAGTGACCTAAATAATTTCAAGAAAGCAAAATTTTGTGCTCAGGTGCAAACTGAGGGCCCATCTATCTCAGCATTTCCTCCATCAGTCAAGGAAGTATGGATGACAAAATGACCGAGAAATCGTCAAATATCGAAATTTATGAATTATGTGCACGAATATTCAGTTGTTGTTTTTTTCAGAACCGAACAGGGATCACGACTTAGAAATTAATTGTATTCTTGTCCAAAGAATTACATAATTTCGTGACAAATGCAACAAAAAGGTTTCAACAATATTTATTTTTGTTAGGTTTATACACGTTAGGAATTTTTGAACTCTTGCAACATTGCTCTTGAAATTAGAATTTGTAATGTACTTTTTTACTCATAGAACACACATTTCTGCAATGTATTTCGTTAGAGCTACTAAGGATTTGTGCTTTCTTGGCATATATAACAAACTTTAAATTTTTTTAGTTTCGTCTACTAAGAATTATTGTATTTACTTTGCTCATAGAAACAACTTTCTTCTTTATATTTCCAGGTCTACTAAGAACTAATAATGTTCTTGGCACATATTACTAATAATGTAATTTACATGGATTGGTCTAATAATAATTATGAATGTTCTTGGCTCATAGAAGAAACTTTGTAATTTACATTGCTTGGTCTACTAAGGAATATGGATGTTCTTGGCACATTGTTCCGTGGCTGGGCCTGATCTTGACATCAGAGCGTGGAGTGCGGCAGCAGCAGCGGCAGGAGGGCCAATGGCAGCTGCGCCAGCGCCCGCGCGGCGCGCGTTGCGCCTTCTCGCCACCCGCAGTGCTGTATCTGCGCGCGCAGCCGTCCCGCCTCCGCCCTGCGCATGCGCCAAACGTTGAGCTTATTGTACACGGTAATTTTTTCATTCGTTTTTCATAATTTTTCTGTACAGAAAGTGAATGGAAAATGAATGTTCTTTTCTACGCGTTATGTTTCGGTGCCGAAACTGGATGAGAGTGATTCCAGCGTGAAGAAAATACTTCCTCCGGACGCCACAAAAAGCGCTGAAGATTAAACATTTGAATATCGCATCTATGGTAACAAATTAAGTTAGGTTATTTTAGGATTGAGGACGGATGCGACGACATTAGAATACTGTATATAATTTATTTTTCACTACATAATCACTTCACATTACAATTAAACATGTCAGAACGCTTTCGAAATTACAAAATAAACAAATCGCTCCAGACGCATAAAAACCATAGAAAGTTTCGAAAAATGAAGCATGCCTATTTTTAGTACAAATTACATCCAGACTGATCTGTTTCTTTTCTGTACCGGCGAAAAATGATCGTGTAAAACTGGCTTCAGGGAGTTTTAGCGCCAGGCGTACAAAGACATCCTTTTTCCTTAATTGGTACCCCGAGTCTGTGGAACCAATTACCATTATTCCTGGCTTTTTTTGCAAGTATATATCTACATAGAAACACCTCTTTGTAGTAATTTGGGATGTTAGACCCAGCGTACCAACCAGGTAAGTTTATTTTGGCTGACAGAAGTACAGCATGAAGACCAGAGATTGCCAAAATTGACTTTATTTATATAAGGACAATAAAAGTTAATATTCTTGAGTAAAGTGTAAAAAATATGTTTAAAGAACCACGCTAGTTTCAAGAATGAATCTAAAACATTATTTCTTATAAAGTCTATTTCCTTTTTATTTGCAATAATATTTACCAAAAAATGTGGAAAAAATTTTTTGTGTCCAGTTTGTACACAGTTCAAATAATCGTATTACCTCAATTCCACAATTAAATCTAATTTCATAGAGAAATACAAACTAGAAAAACACCGGGTCTGTGATGTCGACCTAGTCGTATTTATTTAACGATCCTAACCTATATTAGGTTCTGCCAACTTATGAAAGTGAAAAATCATGTTAAAGAGTAAATTTGTTTTTTTAGCAACTATTCAATAATTTCCTTCCATCTATTTACAAATAATAATTTATGTGTTCTGCCTTCATTTACAAACAACTAGTGTAAATCTAAAGATGGAATAAATTGTTTGAGTGTTTGACTAGTGTTGACTGGCACGAATAGTATAGAAGTAATTAATAATAATAATAAATAATATAATAATAAAATAGTAATTAATAGTTAATAATAATATAATAATAATAGTAATGTAATAATAATGAGTTTGTGCACACCATAGCGGTCAGCGAACGAGCGCAATTCTTGTTCTTCTGCGCATTGCGCAAATGCACAAAAACTGATGCGAAACGAACACCGCATCGCGCAGAGATGGCATTGTGCTTTTCGGTGCTTTAACGTTGTAGGAATGCACAACCCCCCTAACGACAATCTCCGTTAACAGTCCAATTGTGTCGTGGTTGGGGGGGGAAGAGGACGTACTGCGTGTCCGCGCGAGCAGCGCCTCCAGCGCGCCCGCGCTTGCAAGCTGTGCGCAGCCTGTGCCTCCAGCCGCTGCGCGCGCTGCTGCGCCCTGCGCGCCTCCTGCCGAACGGCGCGCGACTCTCGCGCTCCCGCGCGCCGAGCCGGCCCTGCGCAACCCACTCGCCTCAGCCCTCGCCCACGCCCCCGCCACATACCTCACCCACGTCCTCGCCCAGCGCCCTCTCTCTGCTTGGAATACTGCGAGTGGCCCCCCACTCGCCTCAGACCTCGCCCCACGCAATTGCCCTCGCCTTCGCTTTTGATCTCCGTCCACGCCCTCGTCCAGGCCTTTGCACCCGTCCACGCGCACGCCCGTTGCCTCCGCCTAATCCCACTCCTTCGCCTTCACCCACGCCCTGTCCACGACCGTAGCCCACGCCAAACGTTCACGCTCACGCCACAAGCGACGCCCCTCACCCCTCTCCCCACGCCCACCACCCACGCCAGCCCTCGCCACCACCCATGCTCTCCCCACGGCCTTTGCCCTTGCCCTTACAGTCCACTCCCACGCCCTCGCCCCACGCCCTTCGCCCCGCCCCTCGCCCACGCCTGCCCACTTCTCCACCGCCCTCACCCTCTTATATTTACGTGTCGAGATTCAGCCTTGTGACGCTTTCTCTCCTACTGTTCCACGCAAACTTTGTTATGCCTCCTTTCAACATCTAAGGAAGAAAGGAGTATCACTTAAGAGGGAATGTCTGTGACCTCAAGGCTTCCATTACGCTCCGTTGGGCTACGTTTTGGAGCTCGCAAACTGGGTACAACCCGCCCGATGCGCGCATCGCTTAAGCCGCAAAAGTGATTGATTAGCGGGGCACCGCCTCAGCCGGACAAGCACTACCTCACTTCGACCGGTCTCCTGCATGTGGGTAGTGTATGCATGTGCATGTGTGGAAGTAAGGGTTGGAATAGGACAAGGAATGGGAAGGAAGAATCGCGCGCGGTCCGTTGCTTCTCTCTCTTTTCTCTGCCCCGACATTCGCCTGCGCACGTTCTTCGGAGAAAACCACGGAAAAACTACCCGACGAGAGCATCCGCCGCTGAGTTCTCCTCCAGACAGCGATGCAATTCGACCTAGCCGAAGAGCACTGCAGTGCCCATCAACTGATGCTCTGAGCCTCCTCTGTCAGGGGTCGGTTGGAGCAGTGGGAGAGGCTGGTGCACTCACTCGTCGGCTTGCGCCCACTTCTCGCGCGCCACTTCTCCATCTGCTCTCGCAGCTCCTCGCTGCGCAGACGCCTGCGCACACAACAGCACCTCTCTGTCGGCGCACTCTATTGGAACCTAGCTTTACATTGTAGTAGAAGTATTTCCATATCTTCAAAATGTAAACATACTTTGTCTGCATTTTTTCACTCTCGAAACGTACTAGTGAAAAAGTCTCAATTAAGAATTAAAATTAAGTAATAAAAAAATACAAAACAAAGTGCTGGTCACAACCCTTCTGATCGATGTCCTTTAGAGTACAGCCATAACCATCTCAGAATAAAACTTGGGAGTCCTTAATTTATGTGCTTCCAAAGCATTGTTCTGAATATACTTTCTTTTAACATACTATCACGCCGACATTGAAAAAATGCACATTTCCGAAGCTATCTAGCAGGAACGGTTCCAATTCGCATATATTCATAATAAATATAAAGTGTAGAATTATTTAACACAGGGTATTATCCCATTAGCATTACCGTATATCTTACAAAGTGACAAACGTTATCCTACAAATAATTAAATTTTCCAATTTTTTTTTTTCTTTACCCGAGGTTTAAGGTGTGGGCCAAAAAAAAAAAAAAAAACAAACCCTTTTCCTTCCGACAATGTTGAGCGCGCGAAAATATTGCCCTTAGATGATTAGGAGAGTCATTTTCAAAAACCTGCGCCGAAAGTTGCTGTGCATCCGCTTTTTCTGTGTTCTTGTCAGACGAGAAAGAATCTGAAAAGAACACGCAATCGGCGATCTGGGGCAGCGCACCTGGGTTGCCGAGCGTCGCTGCCTCTGCGCGCGCTCTTCGGCCAGCTGCTTCGCCAGCGCCTTGCCGCCCATCTGCGCGCGCAGCAGTCCACTGCGCGCTTCCCCGCTGCGCTCCCGCAGGGCCTCTCCCTTCCCTGCGCAGACGGCACCTCTTGGTCGAGTGGCGGCAGCGCACGTGTGTAACAAGGCTGAGTGGCGCAGCGCACGTGTGTCCACAAGGATGAGTGGCGGGCAGCGCACGTGTGTACACAAGGCTGGGTCGGCAGCGCACGTAGTTACACAAGGCTGATGCCGGCCAGCGCACGTGTGTCCACAAGCTGAAGTGGCGGCCAGCGCACGTGTGTCCACAAGGGCTGAGTGGCGCCCAGCCGCACGTGTGTACACAAGGTTGAGTGGCGGCAGCGCACGTGTGTACACCAAGGATTGAGTGCGCAGCGCACGTGGTCCACAAGATGCAGTGCGGCAGCGCACGTTGTTTCCACAAGGCTGAGTGGCGGCAGCGCACTGTGTACACAAGGCTGAGTGGCGGCAGCGCACGTGTTACACAAGGCTGAGTGCGGCAGCGCCACGTGTGTACACAAGCTGAGGGCGGCAGCGCAACGTCGTGTACTACAAAAGGATGAGTGGCGGCAAGCGCAACGTGTGTACACAAGTGAGTGGCGCAGGCGCACGTGTATATATAAGCTGAGTGGCGGCAGCGCACGTGGTACACCAAGGCTGAGTGCGGCACAGCGCACGTGTGCTACACAAGGCTAGTTGGCGGCAGCGCACGTGTGTACACAAGGCTGAGTGGCGGCAGCCGCACGTGTAGTACATCAAGCGAGTGGCGGACAGCGCACGTGTGTACACAGCTGAAGTGGCGGCAGGCCACGTGTGTCCCGAGGTGAGTGGCGCCAGCGCACGTGTGTCACAAGGACTGAGTGGGGCAGGCGCACGTGTGTCCACCAAGGATGAGGCGCGCAGCGCACTGTGTACCACAAGAATGAGTGGCGGAGCGCACGTGTGCTACACAAAGCTGAGTCGGCCGGCCAGCCACGTGTGTACACAAGATGAAGTGCGGCGCATGTGTACAGGCGAGCGCACGTGTGTCCACATAGGATGAGTGGCGGGCAGCGCACGGTGTGTCACAGATAGCGCAGAGTGTGTACTAAGGATGTGCGCAGCGCACGTGTGTACCAATTGGCTGCCAGTGGCACGTGTCCCGAAGGCGCATCGTGTGCAGCCAGGTGATCGGCACCGTTAACAAGGATGTAGTGGCGGCAGCGCAGTGTGTACACGAGCTGAGTGGCGCCAGCGCACGTGTGCACAAGGCATGAGTGGCGGCAGCGCACGTGCTGTACACAATCCTAGTGCGGCGCGGTGTACAAGCTATCGGCGCTGCACGTGTTACACAAGTGAGTGCCAGTGAGCGCAGCACACGTGATGTACACAAGCTGAGTTGGCGGCAGCGCACGTTGTGTACACAGCTGAGTGCGGCAGCGCAACGTGTTACACAAGGCTGAGTGGCGCAGCGCACGTAGTTTACACAGGCTGAGTGCGAGCCAGAGCACGTGTGTACACAGGCTGAGTGGCGCGCAGCGCACGTTTGAGGTTTACCAAAGCTGAGTTATTAATTCTATATATTTCGGTATTAAAGCATTACATTACTCTTGCGTGAGTCGCCAAGTTGTAAAAACTAAGCTAAAAGGAGATTTGGAACTCATCAACAAACTTTAGCGGAATAGCATACCAGGTTTTTCTGATAACTCAATCTAATAGTCGTCACTGTTCATAAGAGATTCAGTTAGAAGAAGAGATAAGTAAGAAAAATTTTGGTTACTTCTCCAGACGGATCCAAATATGTCGCTGGATCGGACAGACCAAACGTTTCCCACTGCCGGCTTTTTATATTTATTTTTGCAATTTAGTATTAAAATTTGTGTTTAAACATTTTCGTGCCTAAAGCCCGGTCCCGAAGCGTATTGGGGGCGGATTTTGATTGATGTAAAACACCGGTCAAAGAATGATCAACAAATGCTCCTAAAATGCTTTTAAAGTGCCCTAAAACAAAGTATTATGAATTTTTTTATCAAAAACCACTTCAGAGAACAAAACTTGAACCTGTTGGGTATTGTACTGATAGTAATCAGGAGGCTTGTTTACTTCCTTCAAAGCGAACTCATTCTTCAAAGCTTTTATTTGGAGTTTTTGTTTGACCAAAGAAAATCCTGTCTTTATTCTATCGCGAACGGCCGAACCGTCAATGGCGCTGACAGACGTCTCAGAACCTAGATTACATGAACTCAAAACGGCTGACATTACAATTTATACAGAGAAGAAATCGGAATATGCTACTCGGAATTTTGTGGTGACATTTTAACCTTCGTAAATTACTGTGTGAAAGCACAGATAACATTAAAATGATATTAAAAGTCTTTAATCAGCAAAATGCAATTGAAAATGACGCAAAATTGTAAAAAGTTACTTATTAGTAGAAATTCAAAACATACAAACAAAATACGTATAAAAAAGCGTCATTTAGTGTTTGTATAACATAAAATGGAGTTTCATACTGAAAGGGATTGTGCTGAAAAGGGAAAGCGAAAGGAACACAATGCAGGGCGCGAGTACCTTCGGCGGCGCGCTCGCCTCTGCGACGCCGCGGCGCCTTCCTCCGCCAGTTGCGCCACGCGGCCGCGCTCCGCCTCCAGCAGCTGGCGCGAGCACCTCCCTGCGCACGCCGCGCACTTCACGTAGGCAAGGAGCGCACAAGGCCAGAAAAGCATATTCGCACTCCAATAGAAAAGTGACGCACGTGCGCAAATCGTCATTTACTGCAAGCTAAAAAGCTGATAGTTACCAAGACAGGTACTCTACTATTCAGAAGTTGATTTTTAATTAGTTTCAATTTACTGTCCCTAGAAGGTAGAATAATTGGTACCAATCCTATAACGAGTATTACAGAACTACGAACTTAAATTGCAATTCTGAGAAATCCAAATTCGCAATGTGTTACCTTTTCTATTTGGAGGTGCGAATATTAGACATTTCACGTAAAATCCACACTCACCAAAAACACCCACTATTTTAGCGACTTGAAACTTTTTATTAGTTCGAGTGTTTGATAAGAGGCCGACATGTATTTTTTATTCTACATCCCATCCCTTTCAGAAATGTTCCAATTACTTTTTTCAAAGATCGTTGCGTGAGTAATTAAATTTTTTTGAACACAAATACCGTTTCTTCAGGAAAAAAGAAATTCGCACTTACATTTAACTTAAGAAGATTATTGTTCATACGATTGTAAAAGTTATTTTATGTAAAGATTTATTTAAATATTTAAAATATATTTTAATTTTTAAAATAACAAACGTTTTAACATTAGTCGACACTTAAATTAATAGTAAAAACATCCTCATGATTATTTCTGCACCAATTTTTCAAAGATCCGCCAAATTTCGAAGCGCTTTTGTATTAACTTTTAAAAAGGGTTAGTTTTCCGGAGCTCGTAGCAGTCCGCGTCACCGACCGCGCTGCTCCAACTACGGGGCGTCAATGACAGGCCGCATCCTCACGTCCAAAAGAAAGCAACCGTAGAGACTTGTAAGTTTATTACAACAACTGAGCACTGCTAGAGTCTGTTTGAAAACACCCTCCTTCTCTCTCAGATAATACTGAGTCGGTTTGCGTAAACAGAGGACAGAACACATGTGCCATTTTCTGTATGTTAGTAACCATCAGACAAGACCTTGCAATAATATCAATACTATTGTTATTTGCCATTTATTTATATGAAAAGTATAATTGTAGAAGAAGTGTACGTTAGGTTATTAATTCTGAGAAGTTGAAAATTGATTGGTTGACGTCGAAATAAGAAATTTATATTATCGGAAAAGCTAGTTTCAAAATCCTTCTCTGATGAGTTCAAATGAATTTTTTTTCAAGAATGTAAGATCGGGACCATACTTGTTAATGCCGCAAATATGTT
>BOPP01000390.1:216211-251528 GCA_017312745.1 Gryllus bimaculatus | reverse complement strand
GATAGTAATTATAATATAGTATAATAATAGTAATATATAATACATAATGTAATAATAATAAATAATATAATAATAAAATAGTAATAATAGTTAATAATAATCAGTAATAATAATAGTAATGTAATAATATAATGAGTTTTGCACACCATAGCGGTCAGCGAACGGCGCAATTCTTGTTCTTCTGCGGCATTGCGCAGGCACAAAATGATGGAACGAACTTACCGCATGCGCAAGAAGATGCATTGTGCTTTCGGTTGCTTTAACGTTGTAGGGTGCACAACCCCCTCTAACGACAATCTCCGTTAAACACGTCCATGCTCGTGGTTTGGGGGGGGAGAGGACGTACTGGTGGTCGCGCAGCAGCGCCTCCAGCGTCGCCCGCGCTTGCAACTGTTGCGCAGCCTGTGCCTCCAGCCGCTGCGCGCGCTGCTGCGCCCTGCGCGCCTCCGCCGACGCGCGCGACCTCTCGCGCTCCGCCGCGCGAGCCGCCCTGCGCAACGCACTCGCCTCAGCCCTCGCCCACGCCCCCGCACATGACCTCACCCACGTCCTCGCCCACGCCCTCTCTCTGCTTGGAAAACAGCGAGTGGCCCCCCACTCGCCTCAGACCTCGCCCACGCAATTGGCCCTCGCCTTCGCTTTTGTCTCCGTCCACGCCCACGTCCAGGCCTTTGCACCCGTCCACGCGCACGCCCGTGCCTCCGCCTAATCCCACCTCCTTCGCCTTCACCCACGCCCGTGTCCACGACCTAGCCCACGCCAACGTTCACGCTCACGCCACAACGACGCCCTCACCCCTCTCCCACGCCCACACCCACTGCCATGCCCTCGCCACCCCCATGCTCTCCCCCACGCCTTTACCCTTGCCCTTACACGTCCACTCCCACGCCCTCGCCCACGCCTGCCACTTCTCCACCGCCCTCACCCTCTTATATTACGTGTCGAGATTCAGCCTGTGACGCTTTCTCTTCCTACTGTCCACGCAAACTTTGTTATGCTCCTTTCAACCTCTAAGGAAGAAAGGAGGTATCACTTAAGAGAATTGTCTGTGGCTCAGGCTCCATTGACGCTCCGTTGGGCTACGTTTGAGCTCGCAAACTTGGGTACAACCGCCCGATGCGCGCATCGCTTAAGCCGCAAAAGTGATTGATTAGCGGGGCACCGCCTCAGCCGGGACAAGCACTACCTCACCCGACCGGTCTCCTTGCATGTGTGGTAGTGTATTGCATGTGCATGTGTGTAAGTAAGGGGTGGAATAGGACAAGGAATGGGAAGGAAAGATCGCGCGCGGTCCGTTGCTTCTCTCTCTTTTCTCTGCCCCGACATTCGCCTGGCGTTCTTCGGAGAAACCACGGAAAACTACCGACGAGAGCATCCGGCCGCTGGAGTTCTCCTCCAGACAGCGAGTGCATTCGACCTAGCCGAAGTAGCACTGCAGTGCCATCAACTGATGCTCTGAGCCTCCTCTGTCAGGGGCGGTTGGAGCAGTGGGGTAGAGGCTGGTGCACTCACTCGTCGGCTGCGCCGACTTCTGCGCGCAGCTTCTCCATCTGCTCTCGCAGCTCCTCCGCCTGCGCAGACGCCTGCGCACACAACAGCACGCTCTGTCGCGCACTCTATGGACCTAGCTTTACATTGTAGTAGAAGTATTTCCATATCTTCAAAACTGTAAACATACTTTTGTCTGCATTTTTTTCACTCTCGAACGTACTACGTGAAAAAGTCTCAATTAAGAATTAAAATTAAGTAATAAAAAATACAAAACAAGGTGTGGTCACAACTCTTCTGGTCGGATGTCCTTTAGAGTAACAGCCATTAACCATCTCAGAATAAACTGTTGGAGTCCTTAATTTATGTGCTTCCAAAAGCATTGTTCTGAATAGTACTTTATTTTACAGTACTATCACGCGACATTAAAAAATGCACAATTCCAAGCTATTCTAGAGGATACGATTCCAATCGCATATATTTATAATAGAATATAAATTTAAGTTAAAATTATTTAATAACAGGGTATTATCCCATTAGCATCACCGTATATGTTACAAGTGACAAAGTTATCCTACAAAATAATAATCATCCTACGAGTGGCAACAACTTTTCCTTCCGACAATGTTGAGGCTGCAAAATATTGCTTAGATGATTAGGAGAGCATTTTCAGAAAATGCGCCGAGAAGTTATGTGCATCACTTTTCTGTGTTCTCGTCAGACGAGAAGATTCTGAAAAGAACACGCAATCGGCGCGATTGGCACCTTGGCATATGAATCATAAAGAATTGAAGGAATAGTCATGGTTATCATTGAATGGACGAAAATAAACGTTCTCCTCACGAATTCTATTCTTTATTCATGCTTTCGACTGTTTTTGCCGCGTTTTGAAGCGCTGGGTCACGGAGATTGCCTACCACGCTTACCAACGTACAAAACCAACTTTCAATGCGCCCGATATGCGTATTACTTAGCTTCTCTACACAATTGCTACCGAACTGCACGCGGCTCCAGATTATCAAACAATGCGATCTCGTCTCATGTGGAAGAAATTGGATTCCTGGAAATTACTACAATGTGCAAAGCTTCGTCGCCGGCATTCCAGGAGGTGGTGCGATCTATTTGTCACTTTCGAAAGTAGTTTAAGGTTTATTTCAAAGTGTTTCGACTTCTTTCTTCTTGTGAAAGAGTTCGCGTGATTTTGGGTCAAATTAATACTCTAAATCTCGAAGGCGCCAAGTTTAAAATGTGTAATATTTTCTTCTCAAATACCTCAAAGAGTTGTCAAGCTGAATGAGCTCCAAGCGTGGCATCAAATTTGAATTAAGTTGGCCGCCTACATGCCAACAGAGTTTGCCAAGCCCCCCGCCCCACACTGTGCCAGGCAAGTTAATGCGCACCCGCGCGAGCAACTTCCCCTGACTCAGCTCTATTTTCCCTCCAAACCCAGAAAGGGCTGCACTCGAGCCAGCTGTAACAGGAAAGGTAAGCACTAAGCCCGCTCTAAATTTCCTCATAGATAATCGCTCCGTAAGAAAACGTAAACTCGACCTAACTGTGCAGACTGTGTCGAAAATCCTGCCACGTCGGGACTTGCAGTGAGTTTGCTGTGGCTACAAGGCAGTGCAGTGGCATCACTTGATCCCCTAAAAGTAATCCGGCATTTGTGTTCGCGTCTTAACACCGAACGATATGAAACTTTTTAGAAAAGCCGAGTTTGCTACGGTTGAAGGGCCGGAGCTGCCTTGGCTAGGAATCATGCGGTCTATCTTGCTGCCTTACTTCACAAATTACGTAGATGGAGCTACGTAATTCCACATTCAATTGTCTACTTACTTTTTACCTGCCTCAAGGAGTTCACACTAGTTCTTATTATGGGGCCAAGACAAGACATTTTACAGCTACTTCTGGAGTTCCTCAAGGCTCCCATCTCGGTTCTCTCCTGTTTATTTATTTAGTTGCAAACATAAATGACAATTTATTTCACTGTGAAGTCTTAATCTTTGGTGATGACGTTAATTTGTTCATGGCTTCTAATAAAATATAGGACACTATATTTTCTCAAGAGGATTCTGACAAAATTGAAGTTAGGTGCCTAAAAAATGGCATAGCTTTGAATGCAACTTTGTCCAAAATGATTAGCATTTCTAAAAAACATTTTCATGGGTAATAACCACGAGTGCTTTGGAAATTGTCGATAAATCACCGACTTGCGAAGCAAAAAGGTTCGAAATCTGAGAATTTCCAAATCACAACAGTTATTTAATAGGACTATTCCACGAATGAAATTATGTCCAACAGAGTTCCAAAATTCACCAAATATTGAAAATAACTGAATACTATCTTACCATGCGATGTTACAGTACATTGGCAGTGTATTGGACATCAACATAGATATCAATGTATACCGCCTCCTAAGATAGATTAGTCACAGTTTATGATTGGACAGTAGGGAAAGCGGTAAGAATAATCGGATAGAAAAGCGATAATCTTTTAGAGATACGTCATGGTTGGGGCATTTTCTATGTAGAGTAAAGCACTACTGATTTCACAAGTAGACTAGTGTTTACAGAATTTTCCATTAGCATTCTCTGATGGAGCTTTCTCCTGGCAAGCCACTTGTGGTGAGGGAGGGGACAGCGCAACCTGGCGTGCGAGCGTTCTTCGCTGCGCCGCTTTCGGCCAGCTGTTACGCCATGCGCCTTAGACGCCCCTGTGCGGCGCGCACCGAGCAACTCACTGCGACGCTTCCCCGCAGCGACTCCCGCAGCGCCTCTCCTCCTGCGGCAGAGACGCACTAATTGTCGCGGTCGGCGCAGCCGCACGTGTATATATAAGCGAGTGGCGGACAGCGCATCGTGTGTACACAGTGGAGTGGCGCAGGGCACGTGATTAGTACCAGTGAGTGGCGGCAGCGCACGTGTGTACACAGGACTGAGCTGCGGCACAGCGACGTGTTGCTACACACAGGCAGTGGCGGCCAGCGCACGTGTGTACACAAGCAATGATGGCGGCAAGCCACGTGGTGCTACACAAAGTGAGTTCGGCGGACCAGCGCACGTGTGTACACAAGGATGAAGTGGCGGCAGCGCACGTGTTGTCCACAGGCTGAGTGAGCGCAGCGCACGTGTGTCACAGCTGAGTGGGGCAGGCGACTTGTAAAGTAGGCGGCACGCACGGTGTGTCCACAAGGATGAGTGGCGGCAGCGCACGTGTTGCTACACAAGGATTGGCGCAGCGCACGTGTGTACACATGAGTCCGCCGTGTGTCAGCTGGCGCAGGCACGTGTGTACACAGGAGGCGCAACGGGTACAAGTGAGTGGCGGCAGCGCACGTGTGTCCAACAGGCCTGATGGCGGCAGCGCACGTGTGTACACGAGGATGAGTGGCGCAGCGCACGTGTGACACAAGGATGAGGCGCAGCGCAGTGTGTACACAAGGCATGAGTGCGCGCGCAGAACCGCGAGCGGCGCTCACGTGTACACAAGGCTCGAGTTCGGCAGCGCCACGTGTGTACACAAGGATGCCAGTGGCGGCAGCGACACCGTGTGTACACAAGATGAGTTGGCGGCCACGCACGTGTACGCTAGTGCGCAGCGCAGGACCAGGCTAGTGGCGCAGCGCACGTGTTGTACACAAGGCTGAGTGCGGAGCGCACGTGGTACACAAGGTGAGTGGCGGCACAGCGCACGTGTTACTAAGTTCAACCAGCTGAGTTATTAAATTCTATATATTTCGGATATTAAAGCATTACATTAGCTCTTGGGTGAGTCGGCCAAGTTGTAAAAAACTAACGTAAAAGGGAACGTTGGACTCATCAACAACTTTGAGCGGGAATAGCATACCAGGTTTTTCTGATAAACTCAATCTAATAGTCGTCATCTGTTCAGGAAGATTCAGTTAGAAGGAAGAGATAAGTTAAGAAATAATTTTGTTTACTTCTCAGACGGCATCAAATATGTCGCTGGATCGGACAGAACCAACGTTCCCACTGCCGGGCTTTTTATTTTATTTTTGTCAAATTTAGTATTAAATATTTGTTTAAACATTTTCCGGTGCCCTAAGCCCGGTCCCGAGCGTATTGCTAGGGGGCGGATTTTGATGATCTAAAACACCGTCAAAAATGATCAACAAAATGCTCCTAAAATGCTTTAAAAGTGCCCTCAAAACAAAGAATAATTATGGAATTTTTTTTTATCAAAACCACTTCAGAGGAACAACTGAACCTGTTGGGTATGTTACTGATGTAATCGAGGCTTGTTTACTTCCTTCAAGGGAACTCATCTTCAAGCTTTTGATTTGGATGTTTTTGTTTGACAAAGAAATCTGTCTTTATTTATCGCGAAATCGGCCGAACCGTCAATGGCGCTGACAGACGTCTCAGGAACCTTAGATTACATGGAACTCAAAACGGCTGACATTACAATATATAAGAGAAGAAATCGAATATGCTACTCGGGAATTTTGTGGTGAACATTTGTTGCACCTCGTAAATACTGTGTGAAGCAAGTAACATTAAAATGATATTAAAATCCTTTAAATCAGCAAAAAATGCATTGAAAATGACGCAAAAATGTAAAAAAGTTACTTATTAGTAGAAATTCACGAAACATACAAACAAAATTACGTATAAAAAAGCGTCATTTTGTTTTGTCATAACATAAAATGAGTTTCTATACTGAAAGGGATTGTGCTAAAGCGAAAGGAACACAATGAGGGGCGAGTGACCTTGGCGGCGCGGTCGGCCCTCTGCGACGCCGCGCGCGCTTCCTCCGCCAGTTGCGCCACGCGGCCGCGCTCCGCCTCCAGCAGCTGGCGCAGCACCGTCGCCTGCGCACGCCGCGCACTTCACGTGGGCAAGGAGCGCACAAGGCAGAAACATATCGCACCTCCAATAGAAAAGTGACGCACGTGCGAAATCGTCATTTTGCAGCTAAAAGCTGATAAGAGGTTACCAAGAGGTACTGCTACTATTCAGAAGTTGATTTTGAATTAGTTCAATTACTGTCCGCTAGAAAGTGAATAATTGGTACAATCTATAACGAGTATTACAGAACTACGAAACTTAAAATTGCAATTTCTGAGAAATACCAAATTCGCACTTGTGTCACTTTTCTATTGGAGGTGCGATATATTAGACATTTCACGTCAAATCCCACACTCACAAAACACCACTATTTTTTAGCGACTTGAACTTTTTTATTAGTTCGAGTGTTGATAAGAGGCGACATGTATTTTTTTTTCTAATCCCATCCCTTTCAGAAATATTACCAATTACTTTTTTCAAAGAATCGTGCGTGAGGTAATTAAATTTTTTGCACAAATACCGTTTCCTTCAGAAAAATGAAATTGCACTTACATTTAACTTAAGAAGATCTATTTTCATACGATGTAAAAGTATTTTATGTAAAGATATTATTTAAATATTTAAAATATATTTTAATTTTTAAAATACAAAGTTTTACATTAGGTCGACACTTAAATTAATAGTAAAAAATCCTCATGTATTTCTGCACCAATTTTTCATAGATCCGCCAAATTTCGAAGCGACTTTTTATAACATTTTAAAAAGGGTTAGTTTTCCGGAGCTCGTAGGCAGTCCGCTGTCCGCCGGACGCGCTGCTCCAACTACGGGGCGTCAATGACAGGCCGCATCCTCACGTCCAAAAGAAAGCAACCGTGAGACTTGTAAGTTTATTTATAAACAACTGACACTGCTAGGGTCTGTTTGAAACACCCTCCTTCTCTCTCAGATATACTGAGTCGGTTGCGTTAACAGAGGACCGACACATGTGCATTGTTCTGTGATGTTAGTAACCTCAGACAGCCTTGCAATAATATCAATACTATTGTTATTTGCATTTTATTATTATGAAAATGTATAATTGTAGAAGAAGTGTACGCTTAGGTTATTATTCTTGAGAAGTTGAAAATTGATTGTTTGACGTCAATAAAATTTATATTATCGGAAAAGCTAGTTTTCAAAATTCCTTCTCGTGATGAGTCAAATGAAGTTTTTTTCAAGAATGTAAGAATCGACCATACTTGTTAATGCCGCAAATATGTTGGGCATGGACAATGTTGAATAAGCGTGCACTGCTGGTCCTGGTCGTCCTAACGAATCGCCTAAAGAGTACTAAAGAAACTGACCGAGTAAGTTCGAAGTATCATTATGACCCAGTAAGTTCGTGTTCTGTTTCTTTTGCTGTCTTCGCCCGTTGTTTGCCGTCTTCTGACCTCTTCGTGAGACAAAAATAAAATTTGACGCTGGGAATTTTCATTGTCCAGTGTGATTTATTTAGAAAATTATTATTTTGTACTTGAAGATATAATTAAGAGACTGCTGTGAATTAATGTCCTAGCTACTCTGCATCTTTTGTGCTATGCTTCAGAGGAAGCAACGAATTTAAAAATTAAAAATAATTATTTTTCCCGGTGCCTAAAACACGACACGACTTCAATTCACCATTTTCAGTGTAAACTCATAACCCTTCGCAAGTAAATTTGTGACAGTTTTAACGGACATATTCTTCGGGTGGGGTAAGTGCTTAGTATAAAAAAAAACAATGCGAATTTATGCTTCCACAAAGATGTCTTCAATGTGAGTGCTGAATGGCATTTTTTCGCTTCGCAACGTCTTAAGGGAATGGACCACGAAACCTTGACAATCGTTTTGAATAACCCTGTATGTATTGCCGCTGAGGGCCTCGCGTTCCGCTGAGAGAAGCCCGACGTAAAATGATAGCGTACGGCACAAAACTGCTGATAGGATAGGTGGCTCATTGCATCAACTTTTGTCAATGTAGAGCCTCTGACCGGGAGGTCCTAGACTCGAGTCCCGACAGTCGCAAGATTTTTGACACTAGCTTGTCAGCTAGGTCGAATTCCGTCGCTGTCTGGAGGAGAATTCTAGCGGCGGACAGCTCTGATCGGTAGTTTTTCGTGGTGTCTACGATTAACACCAGGCGAATGCCGGAGTAGTACCCAAACAAATGGGCCACGGAGCGCGCAATCTTTCCTTCCTCTTCATCATATCCTCACCCAGTACTTACACACACACATACATACATAGTAGCATGCACTACACTACCGCACATGTCAGGAAAACAGCCGGGAGCTTATAGCTTGTCCCGGCTGGGGCGGCGCCCCTCTGGTGGGGGGTGGGGGAAACCCCATGCCGACAGTAGGTCTGCGCCGGATCTCGCCTTACAGCGGACTACACGTACGGGAGCAGCCTCACCTGCAGCGCCAGCCCCTGCGCGCGCGCCGCCGCCTCCGCCGCCCCCGCCCGCAGCGCCGCCGCCGCCGCCCGCCGCCGCCGCCACGCGTGCAGCACCAGCGCCCTGCCAAGAAACGTTGCTACTCAACAAATGATCATATTCCTCCTCGCAAGCAAGGTTTTGTTGTGTGGGTGCAAAAATGATTTTAGAAATGTTTTACAAATGAAGTTGTAATAACCTTCAGAATTTTTGTTCTTAAGGTCTTTTTTTAACAACTTGGTCATACAATGATCACAGAAACAGTATTATTTTTTTAGGGAGAACACTTACAGACAACACGAACACACCCAAGCATCTATGTTTGAGGTGAGATTCAAACCCGCGACCCTTCGAGCCCAGACTGCTGCGGCCATTCGGACGTAGGCCCGCAACAGATTACACCGAGGAATGTGTTTTCAGTAATGTGAGAAATGGAAACAAAGAATGCTTATCGCCCCACACACACTTCAAAGAGTTTTCTCGTTCGCCTCTGCGGAGGCAAGTCGGTCAGCGAGCGACTTCTCTCGGACACATTTCCACTCCTTCATTTGTTATACGACATTTAGGCATTCGCCGCAGGAAAACACTAAACAGGGGGTAGAAACTAGTGAAGTTATAATCGGTAAAAGATGTGATAAACAACCATTTTTTTTCTTGAAACGGAAATTAACTAGGAAAAACGTGTGTGGAAAACATTCACTTCTTGTAAGAAAGCAGTACATAATGAGCAATATACAAATTAAGATTTGAAGCAAGAAACGTGGAAGAGTATTTTGAAAGAAATGAATTAATATTTTGTTGTTTTTTCTTAATTCACATTTATTTATAAATTAATATATCAATTGAGGATTTTATTATGAATATTTGACCATTCATCATTTATTCAACCAACAAATATATTAAAATGGACAAGGTAGAAATATCGGAGGTCAAGAAAATTTGCATAGAGACATAGATTGTACTTCTTCTCTATTCGTCACATATTCCATTTTTTTACATTAAATAATGATTTATATGCAGTGCAGTAATGTATTTCTCTTTAGACAATTCGAACTCAAATACATGGTGTATAATTATGGCAATAAAACAAGGATTTCATGGGGTAAAGATTACACAAGAGCATTTAATAAAACTAGAAATGACTCGCAGCTGATCTCATAGCTACTGCTGTCACCACTCTCACGGCTCTAGTGGGCTGGAGCATTCAAATCTGGAGTGGCCTCCAAAACACGTTCCTCCCACCGTAAACTATAGGAAGAGCGCTTCTTGGACATTCTGTTACATTTTACAAGTCCGGTGCTTCTCGATACTATTCCACATGTTCAGAGATGTGTAGAGTCTGCAATTGTATACGAATTTCAACTAATTATTGATATTCGAGACGATTGAATAGCACGGGTGTACCTCTCAGTCCGGTAATAAAGTTAAATAATTTTTCAAAGACTAGGATTGTACTTGCCCGATCCTGTATTTTCGCATGGCCAACTATACGAAGCATTCTTAAAGAGTAAAATGAATTTCTAATATTTGTGTGACTATTAGAGAAAGCGAAAAGCTAAGCGCCAAGGAAGATGGTATAGTTACTTCAAATGTATTTTTTATGGAAGTGTGAATTGTTTCGAGAACATATCTATAATACTGAATAAACCTTTATTCAATTTTTCTTCAAACATTAATTACATTATTTGTTTTTATGTTAAATCAAATGGTACTGGGCGCGTTGTTGTTGCAGAACAAATAATTGTGGAATTATCGTTTGAAATTTGAAAGTTATTTCTTTTTCTTCTTTAAGAGTTATCTAAATCCCCCTTTCTCTTTTTTCCCTCATTCCTCTTCTCTCTCTTTTCCCTTTCTCACCCCCCATATATTTTTCCCTCTTTTCCCCGTCACTCATTTCTTTTCTCTTTTCCCCTCTCTCATTGCCACTCTCTTTTGCCCTTTCTTTCTCTCTCTTTCCCCCTCTTTCCTTTTTCTTTTCCCCTTTCTCCGTCTCTCTTTTCCTCCTCTTTCCCACTTTTTCCCTCTCATTTCTCTCTCTTTTTTCCTCTTTTTGCTCTCCCTCTCATTTCTTTCTCTCTTTTTCCCTTCCTCTATCTGTCTTTTCGTGCCCGGCCCCTACTGTCCCTGTCTGCCTCGACCGTCGTCACGCGGGGACGCTCAGCAAAAAGAAGTTCAGGTGTCTTGTGAATTGCATTGAAATGAAGCGGCTTGCGCTGCAGCACCATCTTAGCCAAGTTAATAATTGTACAATGTCTATGTCCTTCCCACAAGTGCAAGCAATAAGTTGACAAAGTTTTATTGCTATGGGATGAATAGTACGGCAGCGTATTAAGCACGAACCACAATCAAACAGACATTGATTTTTATATATTATATTTATCTGTAAATTGGAAGATACCTTTACACATTTTTAAAACAAATAAACGTTTCGTTAACAACTGCCCTCTTAATATGGAAAAGGAAACTGTGAAAAGGGTGAAATGTAAAATGCGAGAGCTCTTGCACGGGTGCACTCAAATGTCAAATGTCAAAAAATGTCACTTGGCTAAACTCTGAAGCAACAAATTAGGCAAAATCATAAAAATCCTACTAAAGAAAACACTGGAAAGGCCGTGTTCTGAGAATGCCAGAACATAGGATAAGTAAAATTATTCAATACGAAAAAATGAGGAGCCGATTTAGTAAATTTCTGAAAATTGCAAATATTGCACGCAATATTGCTCGAAAAGTACAAAAATTTTCAAAAAATGATCCATGACCTTCATAAAAGAACTAATTATGCATAAAAAATTTCATTTGAAGGAAAAATCATTATCTTTAAATTTGTACTTGTAGAAAGACACCAAAAAAAATTATTCTTTTGACATTTTTGAAAATTCTTAGCTAACCGTGAAAATCTTACCAATGCCACGTTTATAAGTGTATGGTACTCCATTCTTAAAATAAATGTAAAGACAAAATTTGGAGCCGTTTTAGAGAAAATTTTGAAAATATCCGGAGTGCTTCATGTAAAGTACTCCCAAATTTAAAAAAAATATTTTTCAGAAACTCAAAGCTTCAACTCGAGCTAGATGCACAGGGGTTTCTTCAATTTTGAGAAAATCCTACGCATGGTTTAGGCGCTAGTAGTGTTCACAGACGAACAGGAAGACGTTTTGAAAAAAAACGCTTTTCCGGTATCAGGTGTATTTCAAAACGTGTATTTCCGTTGAAATCTCAAAATCGATTTTCCACAGCATTACATAACTTTCCATAATACGTATATTACTCCATTTATAGTACGTATACGCGAAAGTGAAAAGAAGTGTAGGACATCCCTTGGAGAGATGGCATGAACAATTCGGAGACGGAACAGATCCAGAGGGCTAAACCTTTGCTCCGTAGCACTGACCCGAAGACTCGCCGCGCGGCGCTCGCCTCCCGCTTCCTCTGCTCGTCCTCGTCCTCGTCCTCCTCCTCGTCCTCTTCTTGTGGCTGTGCGAGCGCTGGGGCAGAGAGGGCGGCGGGGGTGGCGGCGGGCGTCGCCGAACGGCAGAGAGGGCGGCGGAACCCCGGGCGCAGCATCGAGCGCCGTGCGCCCACCAGCGCCCTCGCCCCGCACGCGCCACCCGCCCCGCGCCGCCTGCGCACCACAACAAAGTGCCAGTGCGTGCTTATATATACATACATACATACATATATATACGTATATACATATACACATATATACACAACACACACACACACACATATATATATATATATATATATATATATATATATATATATATATATATATATATATAAGGTTGTCCAACTGTACGGGGAGGAAACATGGAAATTTCGACAATGAACTCTTAAGATAATTTTAGACATATTTTTCTAATAAACTATGTGGATTTTCGTGGATGAACCGTAATAAGCATTAAACAGTGGTTTGAAAAATGTATTTCTAGGCAAAACTTGCATTATAGAAGCATAGAAACACTTCAGGATCACGTAGATTGTTTATTATTTACAAAAGATTGTGGCATAAATCCAATTTGCATGGTTAACCCTGAATTTTCGAAAATTTCCCAAAGGTTGAATTTTTTGGGGGTGTTCCTACAACTACAAAATTACAGATAGAGATATTTCCTGCAAATAAAATTTGTTATCCATAATTTGTTTTTTCATTACAATCACGTACATTTTATGAAAATTTTAGTAGTTTTTGCGCACTATTGCAAGCAATTTGTGTTATTTTAAAAAATTACAAAAACAAAATTTTCTCAAAAACTGCTCCAAATTTTTACTTTAAACTTTTCTAAAAGATAGTGCTAATTGTATTCTTTAATATGACGTAAAGTTCATTACGGAGTATTTTTTATTTGTTTTTTCACAAATTACACATGTGTATTTTTTTCAAATATCTCTCACGCCGATAATATACACATTTACAACAATTTGTAAACGCTATTGTATTTGTGAGTTAAAGTGATTTAAATTACTACAAATTGAGTTTTTCGAAAACAAAAATTTTCTGTGAGAAAGTGCTTCAAATTTCGAATTTACCGTAGCACTTAAGCGGTATTTCCTAAAGACGGTTCCAAATTTTTCAAAGAAGATTGCTCCTTTTAGGAAACTGTTTACTGTTATTTAATATTTTTTAAAATATTTCTGTTTTATTACTAGGAAACCGAAAAAATGAAGAAAATGTACTTTGGGCGGCGATACAATGCGGCTGACAAGTTCGTATAGCTAGCGAAGAGATCAAAGGAAATAGAAAACTAATACGGGGAAGTCTGTGCCATTCAGTAGCACTAGTTTGTTATGCAAATATTAAAGGTACTTGCATAATAAAGAAAAATTGAAAACATTTTTCAAAAATATTTTTCTTTTACAAAGAAATGAACAAATCTGTA
The DNA here is from genome assembly GCA_017312745.1 of Gryllus bimaculatus. NCBI lineage: Eukaryota > Metazoa > Arthropoda > Insecta > Orthoptera > Gryllidae > Gryllus > Gryllus bimaculatus. The sequence goes on along the minus strand of BOPP01000390.1, from coordinate 237,897 downwards.
TTTTAAAAAAGAGTATTTCCACCAAAGCTGCCACAGATCTGCGAATGAAAGGTCGATTTTCGAAAGGTATTTTAAGTAAAAAAATGTGGCTTGTCAGTTAATATTTAGACCGACCCAGTTGATAAGACGAAATTCATTACAATAAAATAAAATTCAGGTAAACAAGACAGTGTGTTTCTCAACTCAATAATTAGCCACATTTGTATTACAAAATGTGAGGGGTGATTTTAAATGCGCATCTGATTTAGAGCATTTCTATAAACATGTTTAAGAGCAAAGATTAATTACACGATAATGAAAAAGGTTTGAATATATACAGCACAAATCTTAGTATTGAATTATTTCCCGACCAAGCGGCGCTAGCAGTAGGTTTGACCTTCATATTATAGAGATTGGCATTACTTCAAATACTCTTGAGGCCAACTTTGTAACTAATATCCCCACTACAGATATTTCTTCAATCCATCGGCCAAGAAAAGTTATTAGGGAAAGCGAAAAACTAAGCGCCAAGGAAGATGGTATAGTTATTTCAAATGTATTTTAAGGAAGTGAGAATTGTTTCGAGAACATATTTATAATACTGAATAAACCTTTATTCAATTTGTCTTCAAACATTAATTACATTATTTGTTTATATGTTAAATCAAATGGTTCTGGGCGTGATGTCGCAGAACAAATAATTGTGGAATTATCGTTTGAAATTTAAGTTTTTTTTGTTTTCTTCTTTAAGAGTTATCTAAATCCCCCTCTCTCTTTGAGGGGGGGTTAAAGTTGCGCGGACATTACTAAACCTTTCAGACAAGAGCTGCAAGGGACGCGATTTGACGCGACGGCTGCAACGAGCCGCGTTTGCGAGAGCCCTCCGCGCCCCCTCTCGCACCGTGCTTGGCTCTCGCTCTGACTCGCGCATGGCACAGAAAAACCTGTCGAAAATGGAAACCCGCCATCCCGGGAGCAAAAATCTCAGAACATGACGATTTTATACATGATCATGACCTTTATAAGCTGGATACCTGCCTAATGCGGAAACCGAATGGTTTTTATAGACCGTTACCTGGCTAAGAAGGAAATTTATTTTTAAATTTCCGGTACTATTTTTCGGATTCCTCTTACGCCTGATGGCTCTTTGGCGTACAACGGTGGCTGCTTCGCTGCTTCTTTCTCACGCTTTACGTGATTTTCAAGGCCTCAGCAAGCGGAGCGTTCCCAATCCTCAACGCTGGCGGCCCATCGGGCGGCAATGGAATTCCAGGAGGGCTGTCTTGCCGCCCTAGCGTAGTAGTCGAAGGGGTGACGAGTTGCACATCACACGATTTAGCGACCGCTCGCAATGTAGTGTAAGAGAGCTGTGTGCTGGTGTGTTAAAATATCTTTGAAGCGTACGTTCAAAACTCTTCCACTTCAAAAAAACATGGATAAGACTGAAGAACACTGGAAGAAAAAAAGTTCAGCGAAAGCAAAATTCAATATGAGTAAAATTCACAATTATGACATTAAGAAATAAGGGAAAAATTCAAAACGCATGGTTAAAAGGACAAAAGTATAGCGAAAATACTTGGCTTAGGCTCTGATAAATTTGTGACTACCCTCTACAAGACGGAAACCTACGAAGACGGAAATTTGTGAAGGAACCGACAGGTTCCATCTGAGAGACGTTTTTCTGTACAGTAAACCTCCCCTCATTTTTAAAAGAATTTATTTTATTGGAAATAGTAAAACAAATGTCTCTTCACATAATTTAATACGCTTAGAAACACCTAGGCAGTCTACATAGTCTTGATATACTGTAAAAACAGGGGGTCAGTTATACTTCTAATTAGCGAAAGCGCTGTGCCAAGAATTTTTTTGTACATATAACATGTTTAAAAGCAAAGAATATGCATATAAGCTTCCATTAGCAAATATATTACTTTAAAAATGTTGATCCATATTCTTAAGAGAAAATTTGTGAAATATAACAAATGCAATTAAAATGCATTGTTATTCACGAACACCATATTAATTATTAAAAGTAACTAACACATCCAATAGACTACATCTCATATCTTAATTATGTACTTGTGAAATGATAAGAGTGCAGTCTTTCGTCAGACAATTTATACATCCATACGCCACACACAAGTTCACATCATTCATTTTCCTTCTGCTTCCTTTGCAGAAGCTTCACATGTAGAATAAACACGACGAATTAGAACAGAATGAGACACTGGTCCGGCTTGGTTGCCCCCAGCATAACTGCCAAGAAGCGATTCAATTTACAACGCCACACTAGCGCTGGGCGTGGCTCTACAGGTAAATAGGAAGTATACGTTGGCACCAACGAGCTAGAATATACTTTATATAGGATGAGTCAGGAGGAAAAGTACTGCTTCGAGGGATGGTACTACTGGCGATTCTCAACAAAACTAACTTCTAATAAACATATGTCATGTTCTTGACAGTTTCAGGGTAAACTAATGAAAACAACTAGAAAGGGGGATTCACGGTATATTGATTTTCTTAAAGATGTGTTAGTAAAATGTGTGTAAAAAAGAAAACGTGGAGGATATCCCTTTGGCAAAACGTGTTCGAAAGTACTTCCAGCATGACGTAGCTGCTGCACTTTCCTTACAGCACGTGACACAGGAACTCAACGAAGCATATCCTGGTCGTTGGATCGGCCGCCGCGGAGGCTTTGCTTGGCCACCGACGTCATCCGATCTTACCTCATTGGCTTGGATGTGGTCGTTTATGGGGTTGGCTTAAGAGCGAAGTCTACAAGCGCAGAGTGGTCACGAGAGGAACTGCTCGCTCGTATGTTTCATGCTTGTGACCAAGTAAAGAAATGCAGAAACGAGGTGAGACAAGCAACACAACACCAGTCTACAAGAGCAGCAAAATGCATTGAAGTTGACGGTCGACTGTTTAAACATCTTTTGTGGGGAAACATGAACCAATAAACAAACCGTAAAATAACAGCATTTTCATTTACTGTCACCTGCACTTTTCCGTTCCTAGTTGTTTTCATTAGTTTACCCTCAAACGGTTAAGAATATGACATGTTTATGAGACGTTTTTTGTACAGAATCGCTAGTAGTATCATCCCTCAAAGCCTGAACTTTTCCTCCTCACTCACCCTGTATACGAGTATTCGTACTAGAATATACTGCAGCTTATTCTAGCTCGTTGGGTGGCACTGATCTTTTGCACGAAAACTTTCGTTCACCAAAAAGAAGTCGGGTCTCAAGAACGTGAACAGAAAGTGTGAGACGAGTCAAGCAACATTTACGCGGTACTACATTTAAACATTCCTTTTACATACAACTAGGCTGGTCATACGCCCTGAAAACGGGATATGTATCCCATTGTCCCGACAGATTTTTCTTTTTTCTGACAAATATCCTGAATTTTTACACTCTGTTATAATTCTACGCAGTCCTACAAAAACATTGCGTCTTGATACTTGTGAACTACATCACATTACTATGTGCTACATAAGAGAACGCAAGCGGCTAATTCCCTTGTTAAGTAAATATTATTTTTGTCTTTTTACGGTGCAATCTGCGAGCTAAAAAATAGACAAAGAAAGGTACCGTGTGTTTTGAATCTAAGTGCTTCTGTCTCTCACAAACTGTTAGTGCAAGAGAATTTGGAAGTCCAATGTCATGCTTTATTTAATATTTTATTCAAATGTCCTGATATACAGTTTTGTTTTTTCAAGATAAATTAAGTAAATCATCTGTATAACATGCAAAAATCAGGGAAATTCGTCCTAGAAAAAGAATGACCACCCTGTTAGTCTTAAAGCGTGGAATGTAATTTATCTTGATCTAGTATTTCGTTATTTACTTGATACACTATTTCCCTGTTATACGATTTACTTGACATAATATTTAGTTGTTTAACTAGTGTGCTAAAATAGCACGTACTTTCTCGTAAAATTACGTAAAAAGTACTCAAATTTTCGAAAAATTGTACATGATCTTATTTCAAAATCTATTTGCAAGGAACACACTTCATGAGGGGAAAATCTCTACCTTTATAATTGTAGTTGTAGGAAGACGCCGAAAAAACTTTGATTTTTTTCATTTTTCGAAAACAGTTTTCAACGAAAATGAAACCTATAGCATTCTCTTAAACGTCCTTTGCACTACTCAACAAGATTTAATAAAAAACTATAGTGCCATTGTTTTGAAATTTTTGAAAATGTCGCAGGAGCTTCATGCAAAGTACTCCAAAAAAATGAAAATATCGGTTTTAAATTCAAAGGGCGGCAACATTAGTCAGATCGATTGAGAAATATAAATTTTGGAGAAAAATGGTTGAACAGTTTAGCAGCTAGCGTTATTCACAGACGGACAGACGTTTTGCCGTCATTCGATTTTTCGGCATAGAGACCCCACAAAACATGGATTCTGACTACACCAGGAATTAAGGGGACTTTTTTCTAAATTTAGCATCAAGATGTATCCACTTTTCGTTACCAGGGCCCTGAAATAAGAGTTTTGTGTAAAAAATTTGCGGTGTTTCGAAACACTACATAACTTTCTCTCCACTGCGTAATCGACATCAAACAAGCAAAAAAAATAAACAATTTGCTCTGAAATACAATTCGGTCTTGAATTCCATTCTTATCCTTATGGCAACCCTACATCAAACGCACGTATTATTACTACAATTTGTAGTAATAATATAATATATACGCAGACCAAAACATCCTCCCCCTCTCAAGTATCAAGGAGAAAATAAATATTGGCTCCCAAACAAAAAGCCAGTCAAATATCTTGGTGTACTTTTTCATAGGAGGCTCACTTGGAAATCAAATATTCTTCACATATAAACTCTGGCCACCCATAGAACCATCAATTATATTCCATACTCAAACAGTTTTCACTCCTCATGGAGCTTCTTATCTATACCAATCAATGATTCGTTATCTTACACTTCTCCTATCTGGGCCTCAATCAAATATTCAAAAAATGCAGATTTCCCAAAATAAATTTCTCCAAACCATTACAAAAGCTCCTTGTTTGTACATAACTCCCAGTTACATACATAACGAACTCGACATCACTCCTACCTCCGTCCATTTCTCCCTCTTATCCACTCGCTTCTATCCTAAAGTTTTCCAGATTCCCACAACCGTACATTTCAAAATCGGAAAACAAAATCCTCACCCCCACAGACTAAAGTAGAAATGTCCGCGACAGTTCTTCGACCCCCCCGGTGGTCATTATGTACCCGATGTGGCTTCGCATATTCAATCCAAGCGTACTCAATGTATTCATCTGTGAATAATGTTTCCTGAACAATGTTAAGGTCCCCTGAAGTATCGTACTCGACTGCTGAGGGTCTTCGTACCAAGCAGAAATAAGTTAAAGAAGAAAAAAACAATTTGAATTGAATTTATACCTTATTTTACGTGGCGAGACACTGGCCATGAGGCCTGCTCTTCCGTCTGACCACGCAAATTTCGATACGCTTCCTTTCACCAACTAGCGGAGGAAGGAGGTATTTCTTGGGCGACGAAACAGGCGATTTAAATTTAGCCCAAATTGAGGATCTTTTACATGCAAGTAAATCTACTAACATGGGGCAGCCGGCTTTGCTTCCCCTCCGAAGAAAGATGTACGAAGGGTTTTTTCGCCCCTTAAAATCAGTAATCGCGAGTTCTAGGTGGCACGGTTCCTTGTTCACTGATCCGTCACTAGAGGGGAATCGAAAATCCTAAATATCGATCAGGTTTTGAACCCGCCAACTTCGAGTGCAACAGGTCCGAACGCTAACCGTTACACCACCGCCGCCGCTGGTGTGCGTGCTGCCTACCTACAACGTCACGTACCTGCGCGCGTCGTCCTCCTGCGCGATAAGGTCGTCCAGCGAGGGCGCTCGCTGTGGGCGCGCGTTTGCAGCAGCTGGCTGGGCCTGGAGCCCGCCGCCCGCCCGCCGCCGCCACCGGCCCCACCCCGATGCCCCTGCTGCTTCTTCTGCACCATGCACGCCCCGGCGTCGCCCCCCGGCGTGCGCGCCTCGCAGCGCCACGCGCACTCGGGCTCCATGCTCATCGCCTCGGCTCGCAGCTGCTCCTGCACTTGCTCTGCTCGCTCGCGCGCCAACAGTTTGCGTTGGCAACGGTCGCCAGGCGACCACGCCGCAAGACAAACGCCTGGCGTCTTAGGCCTAACCAAACACAGGACGCTCCTGAGCCCTCTTTGTGCAGATTTGTGAACGCGCGAAAACTGCAAAGCACGTTTACGCCACTGCGCGGAGGCCGTTCCTACCCTCACGGGCATCTATGGCCAATTCTGCTACGTAAAGAAATCAGGAGGTCAAAAATGACTTTAGCCTACTGGTGCGCGCATTGCGTGTGCAGAAATGCTACGTTTATGTTTCAAGTATCGTTATCTGTTTCAGATTACTCTTACTCTTAAGAGATGTCCGGCATACTTGTATATTAAGTGCACGAACAAATTCATCGCTTCAAGTAGCAATTCAGTGCACAAGTTTTCAGAACGAAATATTGCGAGATGAACGTCTATGTAGCTCCTTAACCAGTATTTAACCTTATTTGTAAATGTCGAAAACCTTTCATGTGAAAACCTGCAAATCTTTATTATTAAAGAAAATGGCAGCTGGTATTGAAACATGTATCTAAACATTATCCACATACAGCTAATATTTTGGTGATTCATTTTATATTTTTATTTCTACTTCGCTCACCCCCCAGAACAAGATGGTGATGAAAACAAACGCAATTCCAGAGTCAGATTTGAAACCTGCGCGCAGATGATCGCCTGCAATGGCGCAATTGGTATAAAATGGCGTAATTGCCCTAAAAAAATTAATTCTCCAGAAATCTCCAAGTTCACTTAAGACCTTGTTTTCTAAGAGCCCTTTCTAACATCAACCACGCACGTTCCTGGTACGAACACGATAATCGTCCAAGTAAGCTTTATTTGGCTGCGGCGATCAACTGGTTGTAGTTATCATGACTAATGGTAGTAAAAGCATATGATTCTGCTTTTCAATATGGTTGGTTTACAATATTTATCGACAATTGACCGCTGACTCCCATACTTACCCCGTGACCCCAATTTACCCCCGCTTCCCCTACTGCTAGTGCCTCAGTTTTTTGTTCATCATGAAACAGGCTGCTTGATTTGAATTTTATACACTCCAAAGAGTTAAATGGTATAAAATTATTCTGATGGACATTCCCAGCTATTTAAAAAGTAAATGTATAAAAGTGACATGTAGGATAGCCAGATATAGTTAGATAATGAAATGAGAGCGAGTAAATATTGACTGAATAGTGAGGAGAAACATGCAAGACCTGTCAGATGAAAGATGATGATTTGGAACATATTTTAGACAGATATCTGGTTTTTGAGGAAGGAAGAAAGTAGTCCAGTTGTAATACTCAGGATAAGGTGAGGGGGTTATCAGAGGACAATGGTGAAAGAATCAGTATCTTCGATAAATACAGGAAAGAGCTTAGTATGTAGCGTATTATTACTGAAGTAGAGAAGTTGGGCAGAATTTATGTCGCGTTTAGATTTATTTAGTCAAAACAGTCAGAACTGCATGTTACGCATAAGATCTGCGCAGGTTTTCAATATTTTTTTAGTTCCAGTATCCCTTCCCATCATTTGAACAATGACATTTTAAAATTTTCATTTCAACTATAAATAGTTAAAGAGTAATTTAAAAAACAAAAAACGTAACGGGGTCGTGACCGCCGGGAAGGACGCCGCCTTGCATCGAAGGATGAACACTGGCCCGTACGGCCGAATTTAAGATAGTTGTAAGCTAGTTTAAGGAGTATTTATAACGGGAGGCCTCCCTCGTGAAAAAGCCACTGCAACTTCAAAATGCATGTTTCAATGCAGTACTAGAACGTGAATAAGCCCTATGACGCATGCCTCCCTTTAAAGAGACTACGGGCTGGGCAGCCGGGGCAACGCTGGATCGCCGTAACCAGGTAATCAGCTGTGCGCCGAATGGCTCATGTGGTTACACAATGTACTCCCACATTTTGATTCAATGGCAATGTTTTGACATCTGAAGAGAAAAGATTTTTTTAAACAGTCATTTATGTACTTCTGGTAACAAATAAGAGCTTATCCTTCCACAAGCGAATGCCAACGTAAAAATGAAGATACAGATATATATATATATATATATATATATATATATATATATATATATATATATATATATATATATATATATATACACACACACTGTTCAGTTCCAATTCTGCATGATTCATGCGGCATACTATCTTTCTTAATTCATTTTAATGCCTCACAGCAAGTATAATTTGTGACAAGTGAAGTATATACTAAATGTAACTCAATCACAAAGTAACTGTAAATTGTATAATTGTGCCAGTTTGTGCTCAAGAATAAACGTATTGTTGTGCAAATACGTGTCTGCATCTGATGTGCAATTAGAAAGTCCTAAACCCGCCCTTAGTGAATACTGGCCATATGAGATGTCTTACGGCTTCAGACTGTTTTTCACGAACCATAAAACCACACAGCCTACTCAACATCCTTTAAATGCACAGCGGTCAGAATAGTAGACATTCAATTATTGATTAACTTTTGGACATTTTAGTATTTTTCCTTTATTATCGTATTAAAAATATAGAAATTAAGCTTACCAATTGTTTGAAGTTACTCCTTATTTGATACGTTATAGGCGTAATGAGCAGGCTTTTAAAATCTAGGAGGGATTCAGCTTAGTATAATATATATATATATATATATATATATATATATATATATATATATATATAAATAATGGGTCCTGCATCTTAACAATAAAAGTACAAACCCCTTCATAACAAGACTTCAGAAATCCATGGCTCTATAGTCAGACTAAGTAAGTTGTCATACCAATTTCAATTTATTTATTTCATGAAACATAATACAAGAAAATGTGCACATTTAAAGTTCAAAACATCACATCGCTGAATCTCACTGAGGGCTCAGCCCTGTGGGCAAGAAATGAATTAATGCTATTCTAATTTTTAAAATGAAGATAGGATCAAGTTTTTAATACAAAAATGTACAAAGACACGAAATTTAAAATTTACAAAAAGGCAGACTTTTAATAGTCAATTGAGATACCACTACTCGAGCCGACTTTTTACTACACATGCTATCAATAATACCTAATATTTCCTTTTGAAGGTAGGTATAACAAACAGAACGGGCAGGAGAGTGAATACGATGTGGAGATATATAATTCAGCGTGACGAAATCCCCATGGTTGGACCAACGTTTCATGAAATTGATTAAAAACATTAGCTACACCAGAGTTCATATCAACAAGTTCATTATTTGACAATATATCGTTTATACAAGTAATTTTTCCTATCACTGCTTACATCAAATTTTATACATTCCCAAATATCTTAATAAAAATTAGTATGGTAAGAATCTTTAAATTTTTGATGAATGCATAACAACTTTTTGAAGTCCTCGTATTTACATTGCAAACTACTGTCACCAGGATATTTTTTTAATTTACGGAGCCGATTTTTAATTTTACTTATTAGTCCCCAAGTTATTCAACTTTTATGCAGCTTATTCTCATAAGAGAAATTAATTTTAAATTTAGATATGTAGATTACATTTTGTATCTCATGAAAAAACATGCAGCAGCTTCCACGTTATCTTCTTCGGAAACACCATTCCAATTAGTATTTTCTAATTTTCAGTTTAACATTAATTTTCTCTGTAAATGGATTTTTATTAATGTTCTGGGATGTTCTAAAAGTACTATCTAGCAAAAAATTGTGGCAAAACAGCAAGTAATATCTAAATTATTAATGAGGTATAACATCTATATAAACTATGTCAAAGATGTCAATAAAAGAAATTGTCCCACATACTTATGTCAGTACATTAATGTGCGAAATATAGCCAAATTCATGAAAATTAGTTATATACCAACGGAAAATATCATTATTCATCAAAATTTCTATATTAAAATCACCAATAATACAATCATTGTGATAATCATGAGTATATGTAATTAGTATATCTAAATTGGTCCAGTTTAGTGAATCTTCATAGATAAAAAACTGAAACGGGTTATCATCTACGTGAGTACGCACGTGCTCATGCAAAGGTCCTTTCTGAGCAAAAGTCTTCTCACAGATGGAACACTAGAAAGGTTTGTCATGAGAGTGGGTCGCATGTGCTTATCCCACGTTCCTTTTCCAGTGAAGGTCTTCTCATAGAGAGAACATTGGAAAGATCTCACGAATGTGGGTACGCATGTGCTTATTCATGGTTCCTCTTTCAGAAAACGTCTCACAGATGCATCACTGGAAAGGTTTTGGCACAGTGTGGGTGCGCATGTGTATATTCAAAGATCCTTTTTGAGTGAAGGTCTTCTCACAGACGGAACATTCGAAAGGTTTCTCACCAGTGTGGGTGGGCATGTGTTTATACAAAGTTTCTTTTTGAGCGAAGGTCTTCTCACAGACGGAACACTGGAAAGGTTTCTCACCTGTATGTGCGCGCATGTGATTATCTAAGGTTCTTTTTACAGTGAAGGTCTTCTCACAGACGGAACACTGGAAAGGTTTCTCACCAGTGTGGGTGCGCACGTGCGTATGCAACTTCCCCTTTCTATTGAACATCTTATTGCAAATAGAACACTTAAAATGTGTTCCTCTGTGGATGCTCGTGTTTGGGGGCGGTTCCTTGCGGTGGGGGGTCTGGGCACAGCTGCTGAATCTACTCCTAGGGATGCATTCCAAGTCTGTACTTTGGCTCTCTTGTGTCTGGATTGTGTTGGTTTTCTCTGATGAATAACTCCCTCCATCTACTAACAAAAAACATTTGTATCAGACAAATTTAGAGGCAGACTAGCAATAACAATTGTCTGATTCTTAACAATCAAACATTTGACACAAACATGCAAAGCGAATGCAATAATCCGGAAGGGAAAAAGCGCAGTTCCAAAAGAGTTGTAAGAAAATTCATTTAATTGTATTTTAGTTTACCAAATACTCAGGAAGGTAAACATATGTAATACTTTCGAAAAATGGTGGATTGTTGATTTCCTGGTAGTAAATCTGAAATTATAGCAGAGATAACCCTTTATGATCCGAACTATATCTTGAGATAGAAAAAAGTTTTCAATACTAGCTACTGAAGGTTCTACTCGAATAACTCAACCAGTTAAGGGCTTCGGCTATCCAAGAAACTGCAAATGGTAGGCATGGTAACTCTGGCTCCCAGGCCAACATTGTCTCGGGGCAAAAAACATTTATACCATTTACATTAAGAGAGATCTCGAAAATGGCTCGATTGGTTTCAATGGACTATTGTCTGAATGATTATTAGTGATTCCGAGCGCGTCAACTACTTAGGTCATTAATTCCTCAAGTTTAGTGCATGTTTTTTGCTCGGGGTGTGGCGATGGCTTTTCCCAGCCGTCCTACCGTCGGACATTGGTGTTTATCAACCACTATATCCCACACGCGTGGCAACGCCCCAGCCGGGACAAACCTCTAAGCTCCCGACTGGTCTCCTGGCATGTTTGGTAGTTGAGTGCAATGAACTTTGGATATATGATGTTTGATTATGATAAACGTTAAAAGGTCTCAGATTAATTAAAGTTAGTTTTGATATGATTTTACGGAGTACTGTAGCCCGTAGGAGACAGCAGGTCGAGGATTAGAATTGAAGATCGTGGCTCGAGCCCAGCACCCGTCTTACGGCGAGAACCATTCCAGTAATTCTAAGAACGCAGATTTTAATTAAAAAAGTGAAAACCAAACAAGTTTTGTGTTTGAATAATTTCCGTTTTGTCTCCGAACGCGATTTTTACTGTTTTGTTGGAACATTTTTTCTCAAAATTAAAAACTCAAAAACATATTAATCAAATAATCAAAGATATTTCACTTCTATAAACTAGGAAAATTGTATTTTATTTGTGACTGAGTTTATTAATTTATAATTCAGATTTAACAAACAAAGCAAAGTAGAAAAAAATATCTGAACAATTAACTAAACAGCCTGAAGCCTGAGCGATCAGGATCATCAAGGGGTCCGAATTCCCTCAGTTCACCCAGAAGGGAAAGGTAAGAAAAGGACACACCCACATCTACGAGGTAAAATGTAGGAAATAAACTGAACATTTGGGTCATCTCTTCTGTGATAAGTCTGCTCGATGAAAGTGGCACACATCTTTCGTTTTATTCCATCACGAACTAACAATTACAGACATTTCTTTAAACTTAAGTTTAAAAAAAATGTGATTGTGGGACTTATTAAAAAACAAAACAAACGAAGCAACATCGAACACGAAAATCAATGTTAAAAACATCTGCTTCAATAAATTGATGCTTAAAACAACAGAGTTTCCTTAAAACGCTGATATTGCCCCCAGCCATTTCAGCTGGTTATTGGGTTTTCCTGTGCACCACAATCTGTAAAATTGTCACGTTTGAACATCTAAGAAAATGTTTCATTAGTGTGCTAGGAGTGATTGTTTAATTCAATAATTTAAATTAATTTGTCAAAAAACTATTTCTCGACATTTAAAAGTTTTAAATTACACATACAAAAGAAAGATGAACGAAAAGCACACAAATTTGGGCTCTAGAAACTGCCATAATAACCTCCCTTACGACACTGTGTACTGCTTCCATAAGAAATTGAGTGATGTAGGAAGCCATAACCTAGCTTTCAGACTTCCTTATCAATCATTTCAAACATATTTGAAATTTCTATTGAATCCTTGATAAGTAAGATCACTGCTTACAGGCATTTCACGCAAACCATTCAAAGTTTAGCGAAGAAAATAAACAAAGAGGGAGAAACAGAAAGGGAAATAAAAGTTTTCCAATTCAATGCTCCACTGGAAGGAGCTGATGAGGCGCTCAGTCATAAAGAAAGAGCACATCAAACAGGCGTTTCCAAGCGCTATCGAAAATCTGGCAAATAAATATTATTCATCATCACAATGTTAGGGACTTGTTTTCTAACAAGTACAGAATTTGTAATGCCGTTGAGTACTTGCGTGGCTGTTCGATAGAGCAATCTCGATTGAACATTATTTTTGTAAACAACTTCGTCATAATTTTTACCAACTGCTGTACTCTCTAACTCACTAGTTTCTAACCTAGGTTCACAAAATAATTAAAAAATATTTTTCTTACTTACCTGGGGAACATGAAGTGATCTCTTGTTTTATTGTAGGAATAGAAGCACCACTACAGCAGGATACAAGAGGATCCTACAGAAAAAAATAAACAATCTCTTCATGCAATAAAATATTGAGATTAAAGTGACTAGAGATTTAAAGACCTTAAAGTGAGAAAATATCCATTACTGTCTTTAAAGTGTCAGTGCAGCGTAATTGGGTAACAAGAGGGGCAATTCCCAAAAACTAATAACAGCTGACTAAAGATATTCCAACCAACTAGTATGAGAAGGTCTGTGCTAATCTGCAGAATCACTAGTTTTTAAATAAAATTTTTATTCGAAAGTAGGCCATTAATGAAGTCATGTACAATTTTTGCAAAATATGAGTGATTTTGCATGAAATAAAAGCAATTTTAAAACCAGTCTTTCATTTAACTTTTTTATTGAAACCAACCAAAAATGGCTACAACACCCCCCTAAACTGCAAAAAACAAAAAACATTTACAGAAAAAAAGATGCAGGTCAGATTATAGTAGGATTTCAAAAAGCGCAAAATATACCAGAACTAGTTTAGTAATAGGTTTTTGAAAAGTTGTGATAGAGTGGGTAAAAACTTAATCAGACAATAGCTTAAACAATGCTGTTTTGCCTGTATACAGATTGGAAGTATTATTCCAATTTTCCGATCCAGTACCAGAAACTAAGAGGCATGCTTAATATTGCTGTTATTCAGGAAACTATTTTGGTTCCTTTCTGTATGAAAATTGAATGTGCGCATGTAAAGTATAAATCCCAACACACATTTACCTCAAATACTCCCTGCAAACACCCAAGGCATCTCACACACACAGACAATAACTTTACTTCAGCCAGCACTGTGGTGGATATCTACATTAGCCAAATTAAGTTCAAAACAAATCACATCGAATAATTCATACATATTTTTCCATACTGTTCAGCTAATTGGCAAATTAATTACATACTTCACTTATTAGCCATATTTCGGACCTTAGTAGTAACATGCATTAGATTGCGAAACATTGGCATTCTTCATAATGTCACTGAATCATTCGTGACATAACTAAGAACAACCTCTTATTTAAATAAAGACATTTAGGGTGAGGTTTAACACATTACAATTCAAAGATTTCTTGTATTAAAAATCATCCTGTAAATATGTATGGTAGCCATACCATTGCTTCTTCAATACAGGCTCCTCTTTGCTTCCCCATTGGCTGAACAAACACTGCAAGTGGAGGGTCCAACTCCTGCACAAAAAACATATCATACTGCATTAAAAACAAAAAAACAAAATATCATACAGCAACAAAACTAGTGGTGATACAACAGCATATACTTTTTGGTATATTTGATATTGGTATATTTGATATTATAATGTTGCACATTCCTAACACTATCATATTGTTCATCTTCACTCCCGCTATTAGAAAAATATATTACATGCCTTCAATTTATTTAGTAACATCAAAATTGTCTTCCACTTAAATACTTTAGCAAAGCTTTCAACCACTGCTCAACCCTTGCTTTTCTCGCCAAATCTGTGGAATATATCATTCTCATAACACGTTGACGTACAAGTGATCATCTAATAATCAAATAATCACATTCAATTTGTACCATAGATACACACTGTGTCTCTGTGACACCCCATACTGTGACAATACAGAACTCACAGTATGGGGTGGATGGTAACTTATGAAAAATAATTATTGATGCACAAGTTTAAATTTTAATAACTCACATCTGTTTTATTTAATCAAAAATTATATTATTCCTCCAGAGTTACGTTACAAATCTCTCCCTTTTCAACTACAAAAGGATTTGTGTGACCCAATGTGTCAAAAATTATTTTACTTTATTCAAGACAGATGAATACTACTCACATCATCTTCTTCTTCTTTAACAGAATGCTGTAAAGGTTTAGGTTCATCTTTTGCCTGAAAGCAAAACACATTTCTTATAAAAAAGCATGGCTGCCTATAGAGATGCTTCTAAAAACAACTCTAGTAGAACTGCAGTGAAAAAGTGACCAAGATTTCCCTCCAATATTAAACCAAAAAGAAAAGTTTTATGGGATAAAAATGGCATTGTGAAGAACTCGTAAACATATTTTATTTTAATCCAGAGTACTGATTACAAAAATTGATTGAAACAAAGCAGAGGCATCTTATTTTAACTCTATGTAACAAGAGAAAATCAGATACCTAAGATTCCATTAGGCTGGTTGTTACGTTATTACAGGAAATGTGAAATATAATGTTTTGGTTTATTTACAAAGAAATGAAAGGTAGGAAGATTCATGGAACATTTCTAAGGATCGAGGTGTTTCAACATTGCTTCCATTTATCTACATATCTTTCTCAATAGTGTCTACACAGACTGTTGGCATTCTGCTGTTCCAGGTGATTATTATTTAATTTTTTATGTAAATATTTGTCATCTACTTGAGCAGTCAACCTCATAGATTATTGCCCAAGCTTTAATGGGTCTAGAAGAAACTTGGCATGGCAATCTGGACAATTCCACAAAAGTTCTCAGCGAAATCTCACAACGGAATTAAAACAATATACCTACAATTATTATATAACACATGTATGACAAATTTCATAAAAATGTTTTTCTCAGTCAGAGCTGTGGCACATACTAGTACAAAATTATGTCTTCATTCTTGTATTTCTCTGGCTTATGATCATAGACATTACATTTTAACTTAAGTTATAATCTCCACAAAAAAGGCATCTTTCTCAGCTGTGTATGTTTCTTTAGTTAATACTTTTTGTACGCTATTGGGATGTAAATATCTGGTTGTCAATAAAAATAGAGTGTATGTTTTTTACTTTTCATTTACATAAATAAGTTTTTAACGTCATTATTTCAATTGTTTTAACTTGCTGTTTTATATCGAGTTTCTGTTATTTCACATTTGATCACAATCATTTCGGTTCCTATTATATTTACACATACTACATAAATTTGCAATTAGAACATGTATTGGTCGGATTTAATGCTGGGATATCCTACTGCGAAACTTCACTTCACCCGAGTTGTCTTATCTTTCCAAATTATCATAAACTTTTCAAGAAACAACATTCAATAACTTCCCAGTACATTTTTGTTCCACAGGATGGTAATTCAAAGAACAAAAAAGTTCAAACCTTCTGAACTTTGCAAATACGTTGCAGAAGAAGTCCCTATTACGTCACACAGAACAATTGACAAGCAACTTGGGCCACTGAGATTAGCAAGTAAATTGTGAGCTAGTAGTCAATCACCACAAACTCGTGTGCAAATAATGAGGTCAGAAGTAAGTGAAATGTTCCCACCCTATGGGGAAAAATTGAAACATGTTTAGAGCACACACTCCTTGAACACCAAGTACCTTCTAATATCAATGACAAAAGCATAGAATATTATCCAAACTAAATATCAATGCCTTATGAAGCAAGTGAATTCTCAAAAAAAATTCATTTTTCATTCAAGAATGTTTGTAGCATTCTGTGAATTACTTTCGTGTACAGTCCAATTTTGCTGTTAATTGGTTACATGCTGGCCCCGGGAAGTTGGATAAAGGGCTTGACGGCATTGATAACACTGATATGCAAAGAAACATTTTCAGCCGAGAAAGATGCGAAATGCTGAGACACATTCTATCGTGAAGATATGCCCTGATGTGTCACGTTATAAAAACAGAAGTATAACTCGCACCGCCATTTGACAACATGCAACATGCTTCAAGTTCACAGTACAACATTGACAATATTACGAGCACCCTGATTTTCAACTAGCAATGTTTGGAAAAAAAGTATGCTGGTTATATTCGAGTATGTATAATACATACTTACATATTAGCCATATTACAGACTTTAGTCATAGCATAGACTTGCATTACATTACCAAACATCCAGCATTTTCCATTATATCACGGATTCATTAACTTCATAATCCAGAACACCCTCTTATTTAAAATAAAAACCTTTAGGGAGGGTTTTAACATGTCAGCGTGCAATGCCTCCTTGCATTCCCTCAACGTGCAATGCCTCTCTCACAAACAAACGAAATGCAGACTTACACCCATAATCACTCTTTTTTCTGCTAGTCCAGCATCAAAGAACAATACATTTGAATTTGATAGAGAATGAAGTGCCTGACTTTTTTGTGAATATTGTAATTTCATTATTTTGGGTCAATAACACTACTACAAAACTAACTCACAATGGAATTCCAGCAACAGTCTTCTTTCTTGTCCACTGGCTCTTCTTTGATCTGGAGATAACAGAAGAAAACAGTCAATCACAAGTTCAACATGTATTTGAGAAACCCCACATGTCCATGCATCAAGATTTCTCAGGAAGCTCAAACAAGCTCCTAGTTTTCGGTGACAAGAACCAGGAAACTGACTTTTTTTGTTCTTATACCGCTTATAAAATATAGGTATATAAGATGCTTATATTGAAATATTTATGAAATATATGAATAATATGCATAAAACACAGGAGTTTTAAATTTTAAAACAGATACTTTTGAAAGCCATGGGCATGAGCCTGTTTTTGAAATGCATTACAAAGAAAATTATTTGTACTATTTTTGTTATCTTCAAAACAATGGAAAGAATATAGCTTCCTCACATTGAAGAATGAAATAAAGGAAGTATATTTTGCTTCTTGGAGAACCTGCCTTATGTGCAAATCTGCCCAATATCAACATAAACCTCAGTTCTGGCAAACATGGTTCATAGTAATAAATTGTATAACATGGAATTGTGTGTAGCATAGAAAACACTGGTCCCTTGCGATTCTGGTTTGAGCCAGTTTCCCTGCATTATTAAATATGTTCTTATCCACACATTTTCACTGTCAAACATGAAACATTCTGGAAGTTTTGTTCTGGTTTTTTTTCTTTCATAGCTTAATATATTAAGGTTTTGACAAAAAGGTACAAACTTCATTTGAACTCTTTTAGCTGGATGATCCTGAAAAAATATATATATATGCACAGCATCACAAATATAGAACATAAACAAAGTTTACTTCCATTTTCATAAATTTTTTACTACTCTTGTAATTTTATTTATTTATTTATATACATATAATTACAGGCAATCACCCAATTATTAAATATCATTTACATTACAGATTATGAAAATCATTTATAACAGGTTTTATAAGTTTTTTTAAATTGATAAGGTAACAAAATAAGTAATGCGGTTAGCAGTTGCACTTCCTACACATTTTCATAATGGCGCAATATAGTAAAGGTTGAATCTCGGCAAAGGAATCTTAAATACAATCCTGTTTTGTAGAAGCGCAGATCAGCAACTGGATTAGCCCAAGAAAATTTTCTAGAGGGTTCTATAAATCATTGATCTTATCAAATATACAAAGTACATCAAAAAATAATCGTATGGAGCATAATGAGCTAATATTCAATCTAGTATGCGACTTGGAATAATTGTGAACTAATCTATGAAGACTGAAATCCAGCTTGAAGGCAGCAAAAATAAAAAAAATTAATTTGTGACATATAATATCGGTCTTACTAAGTTAAATATAAAGTTTTTGATGGTTTGCATATTAGTTAAATTCCAGATGCAATACGTCTCACAATTCTAACATCTGATTTTGATTTATTAATAAGATCATGCAATGTGTAGATGAAAACTCATTTTCTGATGAGATTCTGAAACATAACCACCCAAATGCTAAAGTATGAAAACTGATTCCAAATTGCATCTCTAGTTCATAATGAATACAATGGGATTACTAGATCTAGTAAAAGACAAGGACTACACTTACCATTATTCAAATATTGTGATGAGCACCAATGTAACAATGTATTTAAGTCACATTGTAATGAAACAGTCTTTGTAATGAATTTTAGTTTTATAATTTTCAAGCTCATCAGCAAAAAAGTAGGAATTTTGAAGGTGGAAGTGTTTTCTTAAGGATCATTTACAAATAGAATGAATTATAGTGGGCCTAGGTGGGAACTTGTGGACTCAGATGTGACGCATATATTTCTAGAAAACAAAGGATTTATATTTTCACATTCTGCATCTCCCAGATTTAAGTAACCAATGAACCAATTCAAGATTGTACATGGATACCAATTTCCTTTCGCAACACATGAAGTAAAGAACTATGGTTTACAGTATCGAAGGCTTTGAAAAGTCCTGTATAAATTAATCTACTTGTTTTTGTATATCTAATTCCAAGATATAATGTTGGATAGTCATTTAAAATTAGTAACAGGAGACCCTCCCTTACGAAAACATGTTGTTCCTTGATCAAATCTGGATTTAGAAATTGCATCAATTAATTTGTTAATGGATTTCCATTAATTAGCAATTATACAAAGTTTAGAGATTGGGTCTATAATGTCTCACGTTAGAACGTTCATCTTTTTTTGTGATTCAGAGTTATATAACTGTTTTTTCACATCTTTGGGAGGGTTCCTTCTCGTAGAGATTTAATAAATAAAAAGTGTAGGATTGGTGTCAGATTCACATTACAATTTTTCAATAATAATGATGGTATACCATCAGGGCCAGGAAAAGTATCGGTTTTCAATTTATCAATAGCATTAAAAACATCACGTTGAGTTATATCAATAAAGCCAAAATAACCAGTTTATCGTCTTGATTAGAATTTCTAATAGTTGGAATATCGTCATTTTTATACACAGTTTCAAAAAATTATGCGAATAAATCTACAATTTGTTGAAGTGAATCCGCAGTTTCATTCCGAAAAAACATAGAATTTGGTAATCCAGATATTTTTTTCTTAGCGTTAGCATACTTCCAAAACGATTTAATGTCGTGATCAATAGAAGTTTCAATTCCAATTAAATAATCATAATAATCCTGAGCTTGTTTTGCTTAACATTTTTTCCTCAAATCAGAGAAGATAGTAAAATCATTCACATTTTGAGATAGTTTAAACTTTGAATGAGCGTGCGATTTCTCCTGAAACATGTTGATCAAATCCTTAGAAAACCAAATTGGATAAGATGAAGAATAATGAAGTTTTCTAGGAATGTGTTTCTCGATAATTTCGTATAATTTATTATATAAGATTTCAATTGATATGTCTAAAGAATATACAGTAAATAAGGGATACCAATTAAACTTTAATAATTCTTCATTGATCATATAATAATCAGCAAGCTTAAAATTATATACAACTTCGGGAGAGTCTAAAGGTAAAGTGATATTGTCATTTTTCAAAGTGATATTGAGAGCAGGCCGATACTTATCACAAGAAACTAGTGGAAAGTCAGATTTAATTATTTGTGATAATAAGTCATTGATGAATATTAAGTCTAACACTTTGTCATTAACATTTACTACATTGTTAATTTGATTCACGTTCAAGTAATTCATGGTATTTTTCAGTAGATTACCAATCTGATAAGTGATAGCAAAAGTACCAGTTGAAACATTATTTACAGTAATGTAATTTTCTGTAGTCCAATTGATATCTGGTAAATTAAAATCATCAGTTATTATAAAATTAGCTGTAGGATATTTCTCAAAAATATTTTCAAGAGACTCGGTATAATCAATATAAAGATTTATAGAATATTTAGGAGGAAAATACACAGTACTTATAATATATACATAAGAATCAAATTTAAGGAGAATAAAAAGGTTCTCAACATTTGTTTTATCAATGGAAATCAATGAACTCTTATATTTACGATTTATCGCGATCGGTACTCCACCACCACGTTCGTAAGCGCTCGTATCTGGATTTCTGTCTAGCCTATATATATCAAATCTTAATCTTCAAAACGCAACATGTTTTAGTTTAGAATTAGTAGTGATTATACTTGCCTCTTCCTTCAAGTTGTAAAACTCATATGTAAACATACTATTACTATCTAAAGCGCGCACAGATTCTTCGGCTAATACTGTGTAAACATATGACATTTTGTATGTTTACTTTGTACACTAATGAAACATACAGAAATTATTTACCTGTTCTACTTTGATAATACATTCCGCTACAATATCTATCTTCTCCATCAGCACGAGAACCGTTCTCCACAACAAAATGTTTTATCTTTGACACACTTGAACGCGCTTAGTAGTAATCGACAGCAACCATGGCTAGCCTCAGCCAAAGAGTATATATCACAGACGGCACTCAATGTTAAAAGGAAAAGTCTTATTTGCCAAACTTCCGGTGCCGCCACATTGTTCTGTATAATTTCTATTGGGTAAACGGACAGCCAATAGCGGAGAAGTAACCGGTAAATTTGAAATAAACCAGCGAGGCGGGAACTTTAAAATTTCACTCCCATACATCCCACACCTTAATTTATTAAAAAATTCACAATAATAATTATAAGGATTTTATGGAAAAAAGTTCAATTAGGGTAGTAAAATCTAGTATTTATTGACAATATCGATATTATACAATTTTGTAATTTCATTAGTAATAAGAATTTTGAATTACAGAAAGTAATAAAGAGTACACCTGCATAATTGCAACTTTAGTATTTGCTTGTAGA
>BOPP01000390.1:194312-207076 GCA_017312745.1 Gryllus bimaculatus | reverse complement strand
GAAACTAATAACAAAATATAAAGTAGCCTTCCAAATGTTGCTGCCATCTGACGAATTCTGAATGAATACTCGAAAGTGACCTTCGGTTCACGTTCGGCCAATTTGTGCCAAATGTTTTGGACCAGATTTTGAAGAAAATGCCTAAATTTTTGGCGTTGTCGTTCATAAGTATTTCGTGAGTTCCACAAAGGAAATCCAATATTGAAATCGTCCATATACAACAATGGATTAGAAGAGAAAACTACATTTTGATCAGTTTCTCCTAGCATTTTTCTAAGAAAATGAATAATCTTAAGTTCACTTTGATGGAGGTCTGAATGGAAAAAGTATGGTAATCTTGAGCATAGTAAGAGTGACAATTGTATTCAAAACTTTTTCAACAGCATATAAATTGAATTCCGCGCGAAGCGTAGAATCAATATAGTTTCTTACGTAATATACGACCACGAACGACAACGCCCTTAATGTTGATTGCCCCCTACAATACGATCCTGCAAGTAAAACTAGGAATTTGGAGGGTGTTTACAATCAGTAAGTCAACCAATGTCAAAACATGTGAAGAAAAAGTGCAAAAAACCTATTTGATCTAGATCACACTAAAGCGGCCCTCGATAAAATTCAATTTTATTTGAGAGTGCAAGTTGTTGATTCATTGATTTGAAATATTTTGCACGTACTTAACGGATGTTTCGTCTGCTGCTTTTAACTAGTGCTATCGTATTCATTCTGATTTTACCCGAGTAACTGTGGTTGAAGGAAGTATTCTGTCCCAGCCCAGTGACGGGAGTTTAACGCAGGAGGGGGCAGATGATATAGGATTGGATTATCGGGAGCAGGTAGTAAACCGATTAGTTCAGGGATAAATGTAGTTGGGCTCAAAGGGTCCAGGAGGGTAGAAGAAAAACTAGGAAATGTGGGTGGCGGATTGGCCTTCGGCAGGACACTGCTGAGGTTGTGAAAAGGAGTGTTGCTTTGGCAACTCGCGTAGCGGACTGCATGTTTTCCGACAAGGTTTCAGTGAAGACCATGTCGGGTAAAGTGTATTTCTGAGAGAAAGTTTTAGCTCAAATAATTTAACATGTGTCTTCTAGATGCAGATTCAATTGATTGTTTGCATGTCTAATTTCTTTTTGCATCAGTGTTGGTTTATTGTACACCAGAAAGGGAAACGGGACTAAATGTTTCGGTGTTTTGGCGGCACGTTGTAGTCTTGTCAAACATGTTGCTCGGGGAATAAGTGACCACCCAAATTGATGTAGGTATTCAACACACTGGGTAACATCGGCAAAACTCCCGTTGGTTTAAAGACATACGTGACAGAGGGAAATTGGATGGGATTCCCCCTAGAAATTACCAGACATCCTAATTTATCAGAAACGTACGATATTTGGGTCTTCGTCCGAGACTGTCCTGATATTTTGTCAAAAATCCTTGATTTTTTAGTCTGTGCCATCTATTTATCGTTCATTGCTAATTTTTAAATGTCTAAACATAAAATACCAAAAATTAAACCGCTTTAGAGAAAAAGTTATTATTGTAAAGTTATTAAAGAAAAGTTGTTTCTAACTATAAGTACTGCTGATTGTCCTTATCCTGTATATTGCACGGGAAGATATTAGATGCAGAGATAGAAAGAATCCCTAATCATACAAGCTTGCCGTAGACAATTTCCGTACACTGCCGAATTACCAGGTACAGAGTACGTCAGAAAGTAAGTTCCGTTTGGTAATAAAATTAAATTGTGTACAGATAGAAAAGTATTTATTGGCACAAAATTCCTACACTCTTAAACTACTTTCACTAAACTGATGGCCGCAATTTTCAGGCATTTGTCTTATCCGTGGCATAACATTTTTGATTCCTCTCATAGAAATTTGCCGCCGTGTTCAACCAGTTGAAACAGTTTTCTTCAGCTTCGTGGTGTCATTGTTGAATTGTAGACGCCAAGGAAAGACTGGACATGGTAATAAAGATGAAAGTCGCTAGGAGGAGGTAGGCTGTGTACGGAGGATGGTCAAACACGTCCCAGCCAAAATCCTCTGGCGGGAAGAAACCCTTTATCGAAACGTCCGACGGTTGATAGTTTTACGGTCGCGGACTAAAAAAAAAAAAAAATCGAAATGCAGACAAGCGTTCGGTTGGACACAGAGTATATATCCGTGGCGTGCGTTGCGACTCCGTGATCAGCAATCAGTTCGCCTTTGCTTAGTGCGATAAGACCGGTCGTAGCGATCTTTTAATTTTTTAAATTTTTGTGCAAACCTTATCTTTTTATAATGAATGCTGTGGCAGAACCGTTTTATAAATATATGAGAGGGTAATACATTAATTACGGTTGAAAAAATATGTAATTAAATAGTATAAGTGGTTTCTCCGTGTGACTGAGGAAAATTCGTCATTTGGCGTTAAACAATGCCGAACACACATCATTTGGACTTTTCGCTTGCCATCGTGGGAAAACTAGTGAAGCCCGCAACATCCTCAGAAAGATTGTCCTGTATCTAACTGGGGAGCTGGCCTCTGCTACTCTACAACGCCTGCCCAGTTTGACATAAATCCACTCACGCCAAGAAGGTTGACAACGCCTTGTAAACACCCTGCCATGAGACCGCGCGTCTGCAAAGCCCACACCCATCTTTAACTGTTCTTTCGCCATCGCCGTGCCAAAATTCCCGGAGAGTTCTCCTGCTGA
This sequence comes from Gryllus bimaculatus, assembly GCA_017312745.1. Classification (NCBI taxonomy): domain Eukaryota; kingdom Metazoa; phylum Arthropoda; class Insecta; order Orthoptera; family Gryllidae; genus Gryllus; species Gryllus bimaculatus. The sequence continues at coordinate 204,384 of BOPP01000390.1, read as the reverse complement.
GTGAGAAGAAACCATCAACGGACACGACTAACGCCACCCTCTGATTGTTAATTCCTCACCCTCCCTCTCGTTACCGCCCATCAAGGCTCCGTTCCCGCAAACAGCTTCCTTTCAGACTTCCTGCCCCTCTCCAGAAACCAGCCGAGCAGGAAGGCTTACCTGCTGCGTGACGAATGCCGCCTATCAGCGCCACACTCGTAAAACCCCATCCCTTGCCTCGAGATTCAAAACCGCGACCTATGGAGATCCTACAACCAGACGCGTACGGGTGTTGTAGATGCAAATACAACCTCAAAAGGGGATTCTTGGCCCCAGAATGACTCGTGTGATGTGCTCTGCGGGCTGAAGAGACGATGGAGCATTCTACTTTCCTGCCGGGCTGCCCTAATGTGTATCCAGAGATGTTCCAGGAAACCAGAGAGCCTTGGCTTTCCCTTACTTACCTGCAAAACCACATTTAGCTTTGTTTCGACTAAGAAAGAAGAATCATTTGGACTACCAGTTACCATGCCGTTTTGAGAAAGGCTCTAAAATCTGACCAATGGAAAGCTCAATTGGGGTTTGTGGATTACACGGTTACGATTTACATATACGCGGCGCTCGTTACGCAGATGGTCAGCCTGTAAAGTTGTCAACAGCAGCGGCCTTATTCCAAATCGAGACCATCAGCAACAGTTCATTTACTCCTCGTCGTCTTGTCGAATGTGCGACGCAATGATCGGATCTCACGTTCTTGAATAACGTTACATCGATATTAACCAGAGTTCCAGCAAAACCAAAATTTGGGGGGTAAAATGGCTCTATGACCCAATCAGTTGAGCTACTGGGCGTGGGCATATCCATGCCACAAAGGTTAGAAGCTAGATTTTGTGGTGACATCAAATAGCGGTTAAATCTGTCAGTATTCATTGAAAAATCCTTTTTTTTTTGGTGTTAAAATATCACTCATTTACGCACTTGTTGTAGGTAGATGCAGATGAATTTACCGACAAACGACAAATCAAAGTTTCTAACGTATCCGTGGGCGACCATGTTGGATACTTTTGGTAAAATATTCTGAAAAGTCTTAAAAGATGTTTTTGTCCTTAAAATAATTTATCAATCAATAATATACTGTTACATAAAAAGTTTAATTAAATAATAGAAAAAATTGGAGTGATGAGCAACTAAGTGATTGTAGTAGAAATAACTAACTATATGTATGTGAAATAAATAAAAAGAATGATTCATTCTGAAATAAAGACATCTTTCCTATGTGTCTCAAAAAAATGATTTTAACATAATATTTTAATACGACTGGGAATATTTTTTCTTAAGGGGGTCTCAATATAATTCATGCTTTGAATATTGTTGTAGAAGATGCCGAAAACCAACATCAAACTGGCCAATGTTCTGAAAAATTGTCAGGCAAACAGTAAAATCTCTGCAGTCTTGTAAGTGTATTTTCACTCCACCTCACAAGAAATTTAAAGGCAAAAACTTCTGAGAAAATTTAATATTTTCAAAGGCGGTGGATTGAAAAAGTCCGGACTTTTTAAAGAAAATAATATATTTTTTACAAAATTCAACTTATGTTCGTCAACAGTCTCCGTTTAATCTAATGACAACTTCCTCAACGTTTTTCTAATTTTTTTAAGCTTCTAAAAAAAATATGACGTTTCAAAGTCTCAAAATATTTGGTTGTTGCTGACATGATTCTTGTTGGCCTGAATTTCTTCTGCAAGAGTATTTCTTCGGGTTTCCGAGAGAGATAAAAGTCACTGTGGAGCCAAATCTGGGAATAGAGTGGGTGATGGTAAAGTGCGCAGCCGCAGTCCGCAAATGTTGCCATGGCAACAGCAGACTTGTGCGCGATCGCATTGTCTTGGTCGAAAGAGAATTTTTCTTCGCCAGATGTAGTTCCTCAACAATTTCCTTGTGACAACGATCCAGTATGCGGCGTAAATAAACCTGTTTTGTTTTGTTCTTTTCCTGTTGTCTTATATTACACCTTGACGAATCCCAGAAAACAGTCGCCATGCACTTTTCTCTGCCGATGGAACTGTTTCGTCTTTTTTGGAGCACATGTCGTGGACAACTCACTGCTTGGATGTTGTTTGGTCTCGGGTTTGAAAATAATGGATCACGTTTCATCAACCTGATACATAACGCCTCAAAACACATTTGGATACGCTTGAACTGCTTCAAACACTCTATGAAATGGTCACACGATTTCACTTGTTCAAATGTCAGCAGTCGCGGGCACCCACTCTTGCCGAACAGCTTTCTCATATCCCCATATGTTCGTGTAGAATGTTGCTTACTCATCATAGAAATGTTTAACAATCTCAACTATCTCCCTTTACTTTATTCGGTGGTCTCATCACAATATCGTGAATTCTTTTACCACCTTCTTCTTGTGACCCACGGGCCCTCGGACGCTCTGCTCAATCATTGTGCTCAAACGACCACATCGAAATTCCTGGGAACCGCACTCGTGGGACCATACCTAGTCGGTAGCCGTCGTCCCATAATACTTTCTTCAACTTCTCATCGCATTTCCTTGAAAGTTTTCCACAACACAAAGTAGGCTCCGATCACATTCGAAATTCTTTTTCTCCATTTCAACAAAGCAACTCACACCTGCTTTCGGAACCTTCAACAAATGATCTAACGAGGCTGATGAAAACATATATACAAGTTTCGAAAATGGATGTAAGTCTTCACTGCCCAACAAGAACCTGCTAATGGAACGCAAATATTGGGTCAAAGTCACGGTCGTGCTCCGAATGTACGTAATAGAATTAAGAATTAATTGTGAAGTCAAATTCATTTGTAGAACAAAATCTGTCTTCATGTATGTTAGTTGTCCAATGGGCTCAAAAAGCCATTTTTTTGGCAATATTGAAATTCCAATATTAATAGTGAAAATGGACCTATGACCATTTTTGAAACATGTATTTCACCTATCTCATTAGAAATTCGAGCAAAGTTTTGGGTTAGTTTTTTAAAAAGATTTTTGCAATGTCCTTGACTGGTCATGTTAAGTACCCTCTAAATGCGTTAGTTGGATGAATAATTCTGCACAAAAATCGAATTAAGGTCTATTGCACTGCTCCAAAGAGAGGGTTAAGATTGTTGTAGGTGGAGAGAGAGCACACAATGTGCATCTTCAAATCGAGATGGTATGTGTGATCATGCATAACTGTCCAGATTAAGAAACTTTTGAGCTGAACACATGGTAAAACTGTTAGGGGTCAATTGTGCAGTTCTGGAGATCATTAGTGGAATGTGGAAAAACGTAAATAAAATAAATAAATATATACTAAAAATGTAAAAAGGAATATAATTCATTATTATTCAAAAGATGTTCTTATTTATTGATCATATACAAACAAAATAAATTTACACTTTAAAATACTAATAAATTATTTATTTAAACACAAATTTAATAAGAGTTGTCCACTAAATTAAATTTCTTGAGGATACATTTAAGTTCAGAGAGCAATGATAGATATCGTATAAACAATAAACATGGGAACTCAATGACTATCATTGTATCATTGCCATCCATACAAGAAACAATATCTCTTCAATTGTTTTGAATAAAGAAACAAAGTCTTCAATTCTTTCCTCACCTATAGATTATATTTTCAGAGCTCACACACTCTTGGCAGAACATGCATGCAGTGGTGAGGGAGGTCTTCTCATGGAGCACCTTGCCTTGCCCGCTTGCAACTCTAGACAAGTGAAAACATAAAACAAACTTTTTGAAAATGAAAAAAATATTTTGGGAGAAACTATTTCAAGAACATTTACACAATAATCAAATTTTAAAAATATACAAAAATGTAAGCAAAATAGATTATATAGTACAAAACATGTAACAGAAAATTTACGTATTGTGTTAGGATTGCTCTGATTCGCCAAGGGCACAATTACTATTCCTCTAGAGCATTTTATGACAATTGAAACTTCTACAATATTTTGTTTAATGAGACCAAAGAAAGGATACTGCAACAGTAAACTTTAGCAACCTGGTGTATTTTGTACATGTGAGGGTTGCAATAACCTGTGTATTGGACAAACAGCACAATATCTCAAGGAAAGCTTGTACTGACACCAGTATAAAAAGACATTAACAATAAAGAGGCATTACAAACAACTCTCCTCCACAGGCCCAATGCATTAAAAGAACTAGCCACCAGTCCAATTTTAATATAAATCAGATTTTGGATAGATCAAACCAATTATACCAATATTTTAAAATCCCATTAACATAACAAATATTTTAATAAATTTTCGTTTTTTAATTCTCCTACAGCTGTACTTCGATTCAAAAACTGTGATTAATTACCCCACTCTAGAATTCCTTGTCTAGACTTCTATTTCATTCCTATTGCTTTCTACATCTTTCACATGAAATCTTTCATATTCGATTATACAAACACAAAACTTGATGGAATATCAGGCTTCAAACTACAATACAATATAGCTTCTCTCTCTATAGATAATAACAATTACTGATGTTTCAACATTTATGTTAATGTTCTCTAGTGTTATGACAATTTTTAGTATACCTATATGTTTTCTTTTACCTTTTTTTTACTAATTTCAAAATCATTGAAATATAAATTAAATATTCTGTGCATAAATATAGTCATTTATAATTGTTATAAATATTTTGTTTTATTATTTCATTAAGGATTGATAATTATGATTTCATATATGATTTTTGGTGGTAGGTCCTAAAGAACATTGTTTATTTTACTGTTTAGCGTAGAGCGGGAGTTTCCAATTTTTTTATCACACCCGTCTGTCAATAGCAAAGCTTCCCACACCCTCTTGCACATTTTTAAATAGGTAATGATTAAACAAGTGTTACATTGAGTAAAAATACATCTATTTTTTACTCTTTAAAATTTTACAAGTTAATTACGTTTTTTTTAACATCTTATTGTAACGTTTGTTTGTTTTTGGTGAGGTAAAGAAAATGCAATATGATTATGCCTAATTAATATTACAAGTTGAAATATAAATTAAACAGGGTACAAGAAAAATTAGTGAGAAGGATAAGTTTGCATTTTTTAGCTCATTCCCAATCACTAAATGAGTGTTAGAAAGTTCACAATGTAAATTTTAACAATGTAAAGTTTACCCTAATACTTTGTTTCACTTGCAACATGGCATTGAAAGTGCTCTCTGCCACAAATTGCTCAATACTCCATAGCAAATAACACACTGAGGATGTTTGATGCCATCCTGAAACATGATAGTAACCAATATTTAATATAATCATTGTTATACTTGAGTTTTCTTGAACGATATCTAATGTCACAAATCGCACAAAGCAACAAGGCAACTCTGACAAAATACGTCTTCCTAGCATGTCAAGTCGTCAGGAATGTTCAGGTATTCCACCGCTCAATGGGTCCCGTGCCCCCCTTGACTAGTCTCTATGCCTCCCTAGGGAGGCGCCCCCCACTTTGCTAGTAAATGGTGTTGAGTTTCAATGCATAAAATTATATTATACCATATTATTTGTATTGTACCTGAACTGAGCATTATTTTTATAATTTCAGTTAAAAAGGATAGTGTTCTATTTTGGTTCTCTACATTATGGCACTGATGATAGAAATAAAATTTCTGAAATGTTGGCAAACAACTAAATAATAAGCCATTGGCTAAGCCCCATGAATTACCATTCACCATATTCTGTTCCGTTTGAAACCCCAAAAAGTGTTTGTTGGACATAAAGGACCCAGCCCAGACATCAATATCATTATGTTAGAAATGTGCAAGCATTTATGATCTTAAAAAACAAAAACAAAAAAAAAATTCACAATTCATCCCTTCTTTCATGCTTTGTGAAGACAATTCTACCTGTTGAAGTTAATATGTATAGTTAATATGTAATATAGTTGACCTTTGCACAAAACCTGACAAACCTAAACGAATCTCTTCCATTGCATCTGGAGCTTTCTATGCTTTATTTTTCTCCTGTATAGCTTACTCTCTTAATTCACATACATATATACTTATAGGAAAGACAGATACAACTGTAAGAAATTAGATAACAATTAGGAGACTTTAAAATCTTTCTGAAAGTACTGCAAGATAATTTGGAAAAATGAAATCAAAAAGATAAAAATGACAAAAAATGCGAAAATTCATTGAAAAATATGACTGTAATATGACAAATTAACAGAAAATGACAGAAGGGTTTTAAAAAATCAAAAATATGACCATATGAAAATTGCATAATTTTAGTATTTGTAGATAAAATCATGCATAACTCATATTTTTCATGGAAATAATACAAAGAAAATATGTCAAACATTTGGGCCCTAATTATTATTGGTTTTTTATTTTAGTCTTCTTACAGTGTCACTCATAAAATAATTTGCTTTGTATTGTACAATATTATTTTCCATTAAAAATTACATAAAAGCTTTGTGTATTGCACTTAGTATCAAATTTGAATTTAATTTTGATATCTGTATTGAATTCAGGTATTAGAAATTTCTGTATTGTACATTGTATAATTAAGTACATATCCTGACTTATCATGTAAAGTTTATGCTATATTTATGTGACAAATATATTATTATTACTTTTTTATAATATGCAACCATTCTCTATAATGCAGGGCGTCAGTGCTGTAGTAGCACCAGTACTTGGAAAACTCTCTCACGTCATCAACAATTTATGTGACAGAAAGAAGTAGCTATTTAATATTTTGATGCATTAATTAGCACAAATGCTTTATATCATCTCTTATTAAGGTTTTGGAGATCTCAGAATTATTCATGAGTCAATGTGCTCAAATTGCGCATTTTCAATGATCCAATGAGACTTTCTCACAAATGGCTCCAATTTTTTTCACTAAAAAATGTTCATACAAAGAAAGGTTTTGCTCTACTATAACATTTTGGTAATCCCATTTGAATGCCCAAAAATTTGAAAAATATAGGTACTCATTTCTTTGAAAATCACAATTTCCTCAATAATACTTCGAGGAAAGAAAATTTAAATCATTGTTATTAGAGATAAGAGTTGTATATTGCATTCTACAACATTTTCTGCAAAGTTATTTAATTTTGTGCAATTTGTTCATTTCTGAGTGCAATGTTGATAGCTTTTAAAACCTAACATACTGTGTTCTTCGTTGCTAAAGCAAAGGATGGTGTCATATGTCATCGTAGTACTTACACTTAATGCTGCAAAGCACATTACGGGTGACAAGTATCAAAATGGTCAATTTTGCTTGCATTGCTTATATTTTTATTAAATTATCATTTTACACAACCATAACACATTTCCAAAGAGTACGATCAAACCAGCAGACTTCAAGGCACATGGTCTAGGAATAGGTACTCCAAACTTATTGCTACGGCTGTCAGTTCGAATTATACATAAGGTGCAAATATTTTCAGTTATGGTTGTGGCGTGGGGGAAATCTCATGTATCACATCAATATTTTAATTGCCTGAGCTGGTCATCACTAGTGAGTGTCAACAAGAACTTGATGAAGATTTGTATATGTTTATGATTGTCTATGTGGATTGTGGAAGAAACTTATGTTCTAAGAATCAACGTACTACTTACAACCCAGAATCTTCCTAGTCCTTATGTGGCAGAACAGGGACATTACATCTATCAACAGTAATGCACTTCAATGCCTTTTTATTTTTTATTATTTATTTTTTTATTATATTTTAAAAACAAGAATCAATGCTGTGTCCACAGCATCAAAATTATTTGTCAACGTACTGAGAAATAGAATGAACGAATAGAGTGAAACATTATTGGGAGAATAGAAAGGAGTACAAAAGATGCAATATTTATATTACAAAGAACCCTTGACAGATGCAAAAAAGTGAATGAGTCTACTGACTTTTAGAAAGCACATAATATAAACTATAGAGAAACTACTTTGAGAAAGTATAAAAAAAACAGCAAAGCACATACAAGTAACAAGAACCTTTCTTTCTAGCAAGGCAACTAAATGTTACTGCTCTTGTGATGTCTGCGACAATTTAGTGAGATCATATTTTTTGTAGAGAATCCATCCACTACGGCTCATGATAAGTGATAGAATCAAACAACTTTGCATCTCATGTGCAGTACCACTCTGTTGAAGAATCTATGGTACCATACAGTTGCAAATATTTCACAAAAGAAAACACGCAGATTTAAATTCTGGTATGGAATTACCAGTGGTGTGTATACTTTTCAGCTTGAACCCAACCAAGGAGCTGGCACATGTAAAGATTGTGAAACAAAGGTATAGTCTACAACGTGGTAATGACCTTTGTGAACCAGTCACTTCCATATGTTTCATATCAAATTTTCTTTGATAACCTGTTTACAAGTATTGAACTACAGCATGACCTAAACAAGAGGGGTACGGAATCAACTGGAGTAATAAGAGGAAAGAGTTAACATCTATTCTGTTATAATTTTATCTACAAATGTTATCATATGAAGTTTGTTCGGACTCAGTATCAGGTTTCCTCATTCAGGGTCAGTTTGATGCAATGACAACAGTGTTGTTCCTATAGCCATCAATTTGTCACATGCAACCATTGCATTCTGTAGAAATTTTTTCTAGCAAAAAAGAAAAGAATTAGCATACCTGTGCCTACACCACTGCATTCCTACAAAGCTCATATGGGGGACATAGATCGAGCTGAAAAAGTGGTTCATTTCATACTGCAGAGCAAAATTACCTGGGATCTTTACAATCAATGAAGACACAGTATACCTGACATTTCACTGTCAGTACAAGAATGTAACAAAAGAGTGACTACTAATAGAAAGCACAGCAAGATTTTTGATTTGATGAAAAGGGAACATTAAGTTGCTGAATTACCAACAGACAAAAACAAAAGAAATAACTGAAATATCCCCTTCAATATGTCTAAAATGTGATGAACCCCTTCATATTTGTAGCTACAGAAGCCCATCATGCAGTAGCATAAAACAAGTTGATAAGTTTCTTTCGTTTATATAGCAGTTAGTTGTGGTTCTAACCACAAAACTCACTTTTCATGTTTATTTGAAAATACCTTCTTAGAGAATCTCGCATATAACTCAATTTCGAAGAAGAATAAAATTAATTTAGGATTATCTGTGTTAATGAATTTTGTAGGCAATTTCTTATTAGTTTTGTGCACATCAAAGTTTATTTTTGACATTTTAAGTCATTTTTTCTTCTTCATTTTTTTTCTTTTCTTCCCCTCTCTTTTTAGGGCTGAATATAATTAAATTAATAGAATTAAACCATTTCTTAAAAACTTCTTTATTTCTACTCACCTGGGGAGGATGATCCTTCTGCAGTTGCAATGGGTAAACTTCACCAGGCATTACTAAGGATCCTGCAATGTGACAAATCAAATATATAGGCCACAGATAAATTTGAAGTTGACCTACTTCAACAACACTTTTATTTAAAAAATTTGTAGATTTGCAATTAAGAAAACTAACAAGCAAGTCAGGTCAAAATACAACTTAAAAACAGCAAATGCCCCAGATTTTCTCCATTTCATTGAGACATAATCTCTAACACAAATTCTGCATACTAGCGTTACACTGTACTCCATTAATTCGTGGCTGTAAAATCCACCTCTGGGCCGAGATAATAAGAAGGATATCCCTGGCCAATCAAGCTTATTTTACCCTGTTACACATCTTCTGGCCAAGATCTGTACACAGGCAAGTAATGTTAAGAATATATAAATCTACTATTTGGCCTGTTATGTGTTGGGTGTGCAAAATATGGGTGCTCAATGAAAATATCAAGAATAAAATTAACATCTTTGAAAGGAAAGTCTGAAGACAAATTCTAGGCCTCATACAAGAAACAGCATACAGAGGACAATTTATAACACAGGAATCTATCAACGGTATAAGGAGTCACCTGTTGCAGAGATTATGGTGGGCAGGTCACTTGGTGAGGATGGAAGATGATAAGACTGCCAAAGAAAGCATTATATCGCAAATTGTATGGCAGTAGAACAACGGGCAAACCAAAAAATAGATGGGAAGATACCGCAGCTGGGGTCTGCAGAGCCGCTGAAGAAGAAAACTC
>BOPP01000390.1:109218-136902 GCA_017312745.1 Gryllus bimaculatus | reverse complement strand
CTTATTAAAATAATCTCCGATGAAAATTTTTGTCTTGTCTTTTTGAGAAAGTTGCTTTCCAACAACTATTCTACCTCAGATAATAATTTGAGAACTGTGTCTGGAATATTTATATTTTTCTAAACATACACTTTTAACTTATCAAGACATTTCACTGCCTCTGTTGAAGATACTACTTCAATCTTTCCTTGTACTTTTTTTCTCCTCCTCTTCATTATTTTCTTGTGATTTAGTCAAAGATTCCACAATGTCACTTTGAAAGGCAGTAATTTGTTTCAGTCCCAACATCAATATTGACAAAATCATCAAATGTAACAATTGATGGAAGTTCTAACTCCTTCGCAATTTGTTTCCATACCTGACAATGATCTTCACTAGTTTCAACCTGTGGTGAAGATTTGTCTTGGAAATCCAAAATTCCTGATATTCTCCAACAGTTTGCAATTGGTGTTGCTTTCTACATTCCACCAACCCCTGCAACTCGTGCACCTCTTGCAGGTTGTTGATTTTGGTTGCAACTTTCAATCTAAGGTTGATTAGAATCCTGGTCTGAATAATTCTTTGGTCTAGTGGTTGCAGTACAGCAGTGCAGTTGGGAGGGAGGAATTTCGTAATAATATTTTCCAACCAGCAGTTTACTTTATGAGCAGAGCAATTATCTATGAACAACAGGATTTTTCTTTTCTGTTTTCCAATATATTTGTTGAGCTCAAGAAGCCAGACTGCAAGCAGTTCTTTGGTCATCCATGCTTTCTTATTGGCTGTTTATTTTCTTGGCAGAGATGCCACAACTTTGAATCATCTAGGCTTTATGCAACGTCCTACTACCATACGCTTCAAGATTTCAGTACCTATGGCATTACAACAAAATAGTGCTGTTAATCTTTCTTTTGGCTTTATGAACAGAGAATTATCTATTAACAACAGAATGTTTCTGCAAACAGTTCTTTGGTCATCCATGTTTTTTTATTGTCTGTATATTTTACTGACAGAGATGACACACTTTTGAATCATTTTGGCTCTATTCTCTCTTACTACCATAAGCATTAATGTTTGGTGCCAGTGGCATTACAACAAAATAATGCTGTTAATCTTTCTTTTATCTGTTTTCCACCTACACACTTTTCTCCCTTGTAAGACAATGTTTTATATTTAGAACATGATAAAAAAATGCAGTTTTATCTGCACTGAAACTATCATTAGGATTATACTTTTCAATTACATTTTTCAGATGATGTTCCTTCAACTCTCGAGCTGCATTCTCTTCTATTGTGAACCGTTTCCTTTTCTTACTTTCCCTTATGGAATGTAATTTTTATGAATATGACTACTAATCACCACAAAATGCACTTAGAAAACTGAAACCACCACAACACAATTATTTTGCAATTTGCTTTGCAATGTTAATTTGCAAACAGTGTGCGCTATCATTACCATGATGTGAAGTGAATTTCCATAAGTTCGTAATATTCAAAATAGGAAAATTTGGGATTCCCCATCTCACTATTCAGAATTAACTGCTGCTACTTCTATCTGCAGTGATCACAGCAAACTAGGTCTTGGTCCTCACGAATTCAATTGTCATGTAGAATCGAATCGATGTTATTCAATGCATGTTGCAAACAATAGACATAACCATAAAGGAAATGTCATAAGACATGTTCCAGAGGAACTGGGAACAACAGCAGATCAAAAGGAATGAAAATATTATGAAATAAAAAAAGTCCATATATTTTTACTATGTAATACTGACATTTGTCAGAGTGAAGAGTTCATAAAAGAGAAGTATATTTACATTGTAACATATGACATTTAAAAAGGGATTTCAAATATGCATGTAATACTGAAGTCCTTTTTACTGAGATTTTACTGAATATGTTAGTGTTAGAATGGAACGTGCAACATTATAATATTCTCTAGCCAATGTCAAATATAAAATGAAGTATTTGCTGTTGTTGCTCCACTAGTTTGATTGCAGTATGACATAATTTTGTTTTCCTGTGCAGGAGGTGTTGGACCCTCCACTTGCTGTGTATGTTCAGCCAATGGAGGAGCAGCAAGGAGGCTGTATTGAAGAGACGAAGGTATGGATATCAAATGTATTTACAGGATGATTTTTTAATACAAAAAAATCTTTGAGTGGTGGTGTGTTAAACTCCGTCCTTAATGTCTTCATTTTCAATAAGTTTCTTAGTTTTATTGCGAATGATTCTCTGAAATTATGAAGAATGCCAGTGTCTCGCAATCTAATGCAAGAACAGGTTACTAAAGTCCGAAATATGGCTAGTATGTGACGTATGAAATTAATTTGCAAATTAGCTGGACAGTGTGGAAAAAGATGTATGAATTATGAGATGGGATTCTTTTGGACTTCATTCTGGCGAATGTAGAATCAGCTACAGAAATGCTGCTGAAGTAAAGAGATTGTCTGTGTCAGTGTGTGTGTGACGTTGTGTGTTTTGCAGGAGTATTTGAAAATAGATGTGCATGGGAAATATGCTTTACTCGTCACATTCCATTCTCAAAGAACAGAGAGGAACCAAAATAATTTCAAGAAAAACTGCAATTTTTAGCATGCCTCTTAGTCTTTGGTACTGGATCGGAAAATTGGAATAATATTTCTAATCTGTATACAGGCAAAACAGCATTGTTTTAGCTATTGTCTGATAAGGTTCTTATCCTCTATATCACAACTTTTCAAAGAACTATTACTAAACTAGTTCTAGTTCTCGTATAACTTGCACTTTTTAAAAACTTACAAAAATCTCACTTGCATCTTCTGTAATTTTTTAAAATCTTTTTATGGCATGGGGGATATTTTGTAGCCTTTTTTGGTTGTTTTAAATAAAGTGTTAAATGAAAGGCCTGTATGAGTTAAAGGAAGTTTTAGAACAAAATCACTTGTAATCTGCAAAAATTGTACATGACTAATTTAAATTACAAATTTTATTAAGAAACTAGTGGTTTTGCAGAATAGCACAGACCTTCCCATACTAGTTGGTTGAAATATCTTTAGTCAGGCTTGTGCTTTGGAAGAGCCCCAACTGGTACCTTAAAGACAGTTCTGCATATTTTCTCACTTTTCAGTCCTTTTAGTGCTAGAATTGAAATGTCTTCAAAAATATAATAGAATAGCAAGTCTATGTACAAATTGTAATTGGAGCCTTCAAGTGAATGTGTGCCAGATGAACGTTCTTAAAAATACACTATTTTGAGTTCATTTTTAGAGAATAGCTTTAAATTTGTGTGAAACTTCTTGAGAAATCATTTGAACCACCGATGTGGTTCTCCAATCCAATAATTTATTAGAAATACTAGTAATGTAAATATAATGTAGATGTTTAGGTCTTGAGGGGGGGGGGAATATACATTTGTGCAATTTTGAAGAATTGAAAGAATGCATTGAAATGGCGGTCATGCCATGTTATTTAGTGCCTTTATCTCTTTCCATACTTGCCCTCAGTCTAGTATGGAATGCCTATGACAATATCATTGGGTGAAAATTGCATTGCCTGAAGTAGCTTTTAACCAGCTGATCATTGACTAATTTCTGTGATCAAACGCAAATTATTTCGCAATTAAAAATGTTACCTTTTATTGAAATTTCCTTGCAAATGTATATAAATGTATCCAGTTGTAAGAAGACCCGAAATGTTTCGAATTTTTCAAAAATTAAGAGTTAAACCAGAAAATTGGACCTATGCCACCTGTAATAGTGTATTTTACTCTATACATCTACAAGACATTTAAAAAGATTTGGGGCCTTTTTTTTGAAAAGATTTGAAAATTGCCAGGGGGGGGCCTTTGTGGATAAAGTTACCCCAACTGTTCAGAAGTTTTTTTTCAAAATGGTGAGATTCCACTCGAGCTAGATGGACAGGGTTAGATTTTCTCTTAAAAATAAGCTTTGAATGTAATATGAAAGAAAAGTAGAAAATATTGCATACAATAATTTTGTACAAACTAATCTGAGATTCCCTTCTCAGCTATTCGCTCATGCTGGTTATCAACTGGCAATTTAACAATGGAATGTCGTGATACAATATGAAGTCCACTGAATAAACTGGGTGACTGATAATTTATTAGTTGATTTTAGATGATTGAGATAGGAATTATTTAATAATTGTTTAATTCTAGAAGTGATATCCGGGTGATTTATTTCGAATATTTATTCATTTGAGCGTTTCTTTCAGAGCTTAAGATACCAATCTAATTTATAAGAATTATCTTGATGGATACACTTGCGATGCACACTTTTATTTTTATTATAATATGCAAAATAAAAATGGGTTTTTATGTCACTTATTAATGTTTGATGATTGTTTATTTGGTTATTTATTTTTCATATCTTTAAATAGAGACAATCATTGGATAGATTAAATCAGAAACACGTCACAAGTAAACATATACCACACTTCCAGCCACTTGTACACGGTCACCACACTTCAAGCCACTTGTACTCATTTCTCCTTATATGTCACCTATGCACTGCATTTAAAAGCTCCAGATTTTCCTTCGCGGCAAAACGAAATTTCGTGATTATGATTTAATTAGAAGTTACAAAAGAATTGAAGCCAGTGACATTCGTAATGTTATGTCTGAATTCCTTCCGAATATTAAATTATTTTTGTTTTTAAAGAATGTAATGCTGGGACACCAAGAAATTATTTGTCAGATACTATATTTTTACGAATAGGAAAGTGATTAAAATTATGTTCAAAAATTGTTTGAAGCTATGAGAAAATATTACATTTGTGCAAGGTAATGAATTTCTTGTTTTGAATGCATTCATAAAGGGATATATTGGATGTTCCATTCATTTGTGAAATTATCCTTGCTTAATCATTAGATATGATGTGCTTGGATATGATTGGGTATGATGTGCTGGAAATAAAAAAAGGTATTAATGGTTTTCGTTCGTTTACTACTTCTTTTTTTTAAAATTTAATAACATACAAACGTGCCAAGAAAGATGAACCGTTTTAGTGGGCTTTCTGGTCTACTGCTCCCCGGGGCATCTATAACTTCATAATGTATTACGGAGAGACCAATTATGGTTTTGTTTGGTTGTAGGTCTTCATTTAAAATAAAACATTAAAAATAGAATGAACCTAAAATATTGTGGAGACATGGCAAAAAATAATTGTATGTATCGATGCAAGCAATAGTGTTCCATAAAGAATGCCTTAGAACTTTCATAAAACCACAACAATGCAAACTGTAAAACACTTCTATTAGTGGCTAAAAGGGCGCTTTTAGCAAGAATTGATAAGAAAATATTTGTCTATTGTTGGCAGCACCCATCGCTGCATGCCCGCTTTATTGTCAGCTCATTGACTGCAATGTGTAGATATAGTCAGAAATGTGATATAATATTATTACAGAATTGTTGTTTAAGTACCACTAGTTTATTTCCTGCTTAATTTCCTTTCTGAACAAATATACACATGTCTTTTGTAAATAATAATCAGTTTACATATTTCTGGAATGTTTCTATGCTTGTAAAATGCCAATTTTTTTCTACAAATCATGTTTTCAAAACAACTTTTGAGTGCTTATTGTGGCTTATCCATTCGAATATTCCATATATACAGACCAAGTTTATTAGACAAAATATGCTTAAAATTGTCATAAGGGCTTATTTTCGAAGTTTCTTCCCCAGACACTGTATAGTGAACGGTAAAAGATGCTTGAAGGCTTTCATTTGAATTTTGAAAAGAAATATTACTTTTAATATTATTTAATTTTGTGTAATGGGGTTCTATGGTCGTGTTGACTATTACGAAAATATGAGGGGTTTTTGAGTAATTTGGCATCAAACATACACCCCCTCCTTTTTTCTGCACTTCGTAAACATAATTTGTAGAGGTGTATTGGGGCAGTTCGATGCTACAGAAGTTGGAATTTGAATATAATGTCGTATTTCTTTGTTCGTTTCTTCTTCAAACTTTTGTTATAAGTTTCAAAATTAATCTTTTTAGAAATTGTTAAATACCATTTTTAAACTGTGTCCGTTAATTGAGTTAAATGTGGAAACTAATAGATGATTTCGCTTGGCTTATTAAGGTGTGGGAATGAAAAGTAATCCATGTTAAAATTGAGTAATTTTGCTGAATATAAAAATGTATTTTGCTATCAATTTTCATTTTGTTGCTAGCGGTGTCAACGATGCTCAGTGGCATAGTGTATCCCATACGAATTAGCGGTCCTTGTTGTTTGAAACTCGTTGTAATGCTGCACTGTTAACAGGAGGCGATAATGACTGTGCCTTTTCTTTCATGTTAATATAAACCAATACTTTATTGACGGCTAAAATACTCATCGTCCATTGTTGGTACGTGTATGTAAAAAGTGAATACACAGAATTCAATGACGGAAGACTGTTTTTGTTGAAGCAGTATCTCATTTACCTTACCTAGCTCTCTCCAGCACCGACACTTACTGATCTTAATGGCTTTTGTGAAAGCTCTTCTGGCCTCCACATCTGCTCCTTGAGAAAGTCATAATTTGGGCGGCACCAGGCGCGCTGTGCCAATCTACGTGTTTGGTGGCATTCTTGGCAAAGTCCACCAGTACACTGGAGGACGGCGTTCTCTCCTTGGACCTTTTGTCATTGACGCATCACAAGCATCAAATACCCGGTTCATTACGGTTTCTACCATATCTTCAGAGTCACCGGCCAACATATCTTCAGAGTTGAGTTGTCCTCTATCGTGACAATGAAGGAATCACGGTCGAACGTCCTGTGGTTCCAAACAGCTTTCCTTCTACCCCTTGGTGGACCCAATTTGCACTGCTCTTTCACTTCATAGGCAATAGCGCTACACTATGTGTATAATGTGCACTAACCTCCCATGATGCAATCCGTCTAGCAAGGCTTTTACAAACGAAAGTTAGGTCAACGACCGAGCTCGACCATTAATTACAAAGGTCGGACTGGCCCTGTGTTGCAGAGGCAGACCAGACATCCAAACTGTCAAGGCTGTCCAGGAGAGCCACGCCGCGTCGATTTGTTACTCTGCTGCCCCACCTCGTGGCCCATGCATTAAAGTCCCCAGCAATAATAAGAGGCCTTTGTTCTCTCCCGTAATCTATTAAGCGATCAAGTAATTCCTCAAACTCCTCAAGCGATGCACTGAGTGCAGCATCAACACTATAGAAATATACACCGAACCCCTTGATCCAGGTGAATCCATCCCTTGGGACTTGCATAAGATCCTGGACTGGACTATTTCCACATATCCATACAACAGCTCGGTTAGTCGCATCCGAAACCCAGGGTTGAAGACCGACAATATTCCTGGACTGCATGCAGAGTATCGCAACATCTACTATATTCATTCCGCGCACCGTCTGGGTGAGGAGGTTCTGGGCCGCCTCTCAATGATTTAAATTTTGCTGGAGGACTCATGTGTGAGAGTGTGTGTGTGTATTATAATTTGTGCTAAAAATAAAATAATTCTTATTGTCTCATTGTATTCATCTGTTTATTCCACTTATTTTGCAATCAATAAATTTAAAAGCAAATGTAGGCGTATTTAGTATGTAATTTTCCTTGATTATAAGAAGATTCTGTCTTTTTTAGAAAAAAATATTTAGTTCACGGTGTTACTATTTCTAAACTAATTACGAAAGGATACAAGATAGTTTAAAATAAAATGCCAATAGAATGAAGTGCTACGTGTCTCCTTCCCAAACCGCGAAACAATGGCAGAGCTGACAGAGGTGCGCATCGCGCCATTTCCTTATGTGATCTCAGAGGTGCCTTCCGAGAGTAAAGGGCAACATGGATTGCTAGAATTATTCAAAGCTACAGTTACCCTCCCTAATGAAATTTAGAATTTTCAACCTCAATATTTTACTGCATGAAGAGATTGTGTATTATTATTATTATTATTATTATTATTATTATTATTATTATTATTATTATTATTATTATTGTTGTTGTTGTTGTTATTGTTATTTTTTTATAGGATCCTCTTGCATCCTGCTGTGATGGTGCTTCTATTGCCACAATAAAACAAGAGAGCACTTTGTGTTCCCCAGGTAAGATTGTGGTATATCGTCTCTTATGCTATTTCAGTAGTATCCATAAATTTTACGGCTCTCACAAGCAACAAATCTTGTTCATAAATCATAATGAGATCTCTAAGGAAGAATTTCAGGGAGACGTGACAAATTGCACTTTGACCTTAAAAATATGAAGGATTTGTTTCAAAAAACACATCCAAATATTCATGTCAAATACAATGAGCACCATGCAGTCACTTATATATTTCAATTACTCCTAAACAAAGCGTTCTAGGGCCATAAATACTAAAATTTAGAGGCTGAAGGCATCAAAGAAACACGCCTCACACTGTAATCTACCAGATACTAGACATTCTAAAACATTCTATTACATTTTTGCTGGTTTGGCACATGAATACTACCAATCCCAGCTACATTTCAACCCTTGGTGATGGTGACCATCTTTGTAATGTTACCCTTAGAAGGCTTAGATTCCTCTATCTTATACTATTTACGATTTCTGGGTACACTGTTGTTTGCGCAGACTGGTGGAGTTTATTTACATAATTATTTATTCAAGATTCGCTCCCGCAGCAACAAATAGAAGAAACAAATTGTTGCTCAATTTCGATGAAGATTGTTTTCTTATGTGTGTAGTGAAACATTTATTTAACGTTTTGCTAGGGTCTATAAGTCTGTGTACTAGTTTGGAGGATGTGGTTACTGTGTAGAGTGAAGACGTGTCTTGTTAGGTTTAGATTAGATTGATGTGGAGGGGGGGGGGGTGAGGCGGGCAGTAAAAATTGTATGTGACGTATGGAGGAGAACGATCAACACCACTCGTTTTCTTGAGTTCCAGAATCCTTCCCATCGTTTTAACTATAAATAGTTGATGGATGAGTAAACGTTTAAAATAAATAAATAGAATTAAATTATAAAAAGCATGATATTAGCAATATACAAAAGTTGACATTTTCGTTCTCGAGTTATAGAAAACTTCTGTGCGTCCGTAAACAAATTGCAAGCCTGATTTTTTTGCATTGCTAACAAAATAGTAACTCGCCCTTACCTCTACTCCTACCTTTACAAGCAAAATGAGAGTTCAACAAAATGTGCGTTTAATGAAGCTACATTTACAACCAGAAGCAAAACAAGGGGCCATCTCAGCATTTGCTCAATGGATCAGGGAAACTGGACAAAAACATGATCGATGTGGGGGTCATTGACCCACAAGCTGAAGTACATTATTTGTTACAAATAAATTAAGTATTTAAAAAAATGTAAATTAATTCATTATATATCACTGTTTTGCTAAAACCTTATTTTTTCTTTCTGATGATCAAAATGGTCTCTAATTGTATAGAAACAATTATGCAGCAGAAAAGATTTTACTTTTAACTTAATTTGTGAACAGACTTCAATTGTTTAATGTCATCTGGCAATGCATTGTAAAGTAACGTGATTTGGTTTGTGTGTACGAGAATTTTTGTTATCAGCATTGATTCACTGAAACATTCAAGTCAGGGTGTTCAGTCATGTAGCTTTCTCAAGAGTAAAAAGTGGTTTTTATATATTGTTATGATTATCATGAAAATTTAAAGCCAACTGTCAAAGAATATTGAATAAATACTTCAAATACTTTTAAGGGAGTTGTGTGAAATATTCCAAGAATCTCTTCATAATACTGAATAAATCTTTAGTGAAAATGTCTTGTTCACATCAATTGCTGTGCTTATTTTTATTTGATATTGTGTCACTACAATGGAAGTTACCTTTAAATGTTTTTAAACAAATAAGTAAGTTTCGTTAACAAGTTTCACTCTTTGAGTGGAAATAAAAGAATAGTGAAGAGTATAAGGTTAAACAAATGAGAGTTCCTGCACTGGTACTCGAAGGTGTTAGGGGAAAACTTGTGCTATAGCACAACACGAAGAACTAACTTTTAAATTTAACTAAAGGAAAAAAGCTTGAAAGAAATGAATGAAAATGTGATAGCCTATAAATTCTATGTGTATTAATTTTAAAAAAATTAAAATTATAGAAAAAATTCTCAAGTCACTAGACAACTGCCTACAATCACAATCCAGACGCATGATTTTAATGTTGGCAGTATTTGGAAGAGTGTACATCATTGCTATAAAATAACGTTTTATATTAAACTTGAGGTGTCAGTTCGCTAAGATATTCAATACCTCAACATCGTTTGAGCAACATTCCTATGTACCGAAGTGAAGTCTAAGCCGAATTGTTTCTAATGGCAAAAAAGGCATTTATTTCTCTAAGGTGAAAATATAGTTTTATTACTTTTTGGCTCTGAATTGCTTTTCTTGATGTACGTAAGAACACAAAAACAAATCCAATACGTTTTAGTACACTCATAATTTTTCAATTTTTGCATCCCAGCACGTTGGCACCCTGCCCCTCCAAAACTTTCTTCTGATCCTGATAACAAATTGAGGAAAGTTAAAGAATACTGCAATGGTTGTATCTGTCCGATCCTGTTGCATGGCAAATATTACTTGGCTTTCTCAAGAGTAAAAACATTTTCTAATATATTTATGACTGTCAAGGAAAGCGAAGAGCCAACTGTCAAGGAAGATTGAATAATTACTTTTTTTAAGAAATGTGTATTGTTTGAAAAACGTGTCCATAAATCTCAATAAATCTTAATTGAAAATGTGTTTTCAATGTCAATGTGTGTAATCGTGTTCTTATGTTATCACTTACACTTGTGCAGCCATGCTATTTCAATCCCTTACTATAGCATCGTTTTATGCAAAGTAAGGAAGCCATTACACTCTACAACCATATATCGGGTGCGGAGATGACGTGGAGATATAACGAACATTTCTGAGGATTGACATAAACATTGCGGGTGTATAATACATTGTGGAATCTGATTGTATCAGAAAGCACTACTAGAACAAAATAACGCAGAAAAATGACCATTCAGAGACTGTTTTTGGAGGGGGAGTTAAACTTCCCTACAGCACATACAATGATAATGACCTTTGCCATTTTGTTGAGATATTTTTTGTTCTTGTAGAGCACTATATCTGTTGTTCCACGACTTTCAAATGCTTGTGCTTTTGTAGAATCGAACCAGTACGCATAGTGCTTAAAATGGCTGCCATTAAAAATCTACACTACTTTCTTCGGAAATGAACGAAGGATATCCTGATGAGACAATTCAAAAATCAGGTAAAACACTTTCTACAGTGCCTCTGCCGTAACGCTTGAGTAATGAATAATTGCTGACTGAGGAAAAACAGATTGGTATGGATTTTTACATTCGAAATATTTCATCCCGAATATGCATATCATTAATCTGCACACATTCTAGCATGCGAGAATAGTTTCATTCATGATATATCTTGAAATACAAAACTCAAGAATCCAGGGAGCAGGCGTAAAAAATTAAATATATTAAGTTGTTACAAATCGGCGCAAATAATGACCAGTTATTTGTTTCACTCTGCGCTTTACAAGCTTCATACCATTTGAATACATTATGTGACAATTTTAATACAGAAGAACTAACTTTCTGCATAGGGAGTATAAATTATAAAAATAATGCGTATTTCGTATTTAAAAAAGAAAAAGAAAAAAAGGAAAGAAAGAAAAGAAAAGCAGACGCTAAAAAACGTAACGTAACGTAAAGAAGAGTTTCGGACACTAATTTAATAATTTTTAATTGTTTTCAAGCTCATATATAGCACAGCGTACAAATATACAGCGATGGGGGTTATGTCTCTGCATTCATTAACTTTATCTTAAAATGTTTTTTAAATTCCATACTCGCTGGACTAAACAATCAACTCATGAAAAAATTATAACCCCCTCATAGTTATAGTTACTCATATCCCCTCACCCCCTTACAACTGGTACAATGGCATTCTCATAACAAACCCATAAAATACCTAGGTCTTTTCTTAGACACCCGACATGTTAGGAAAAATTACATCGACAATACATGTAAAAATTAAATTACACCAACTAAAACCAATAAATAATCAATAGATCAGCTAAATTACCATACAATACTGCCACATTACTAAACAAAACTATATGACTAGTACTGTTATCACTCAGTATGTATCAGCGCTGTCAAATCGAATACCACAAAACTCCCAAGTAATCCAAAATCAGTTCCTCCGCACCATCACGAATGCCCCATGGTACATCCCCAATGCACAACTTCATTAAGAATTCTAATTAGAACCAATAACCAACTACATTATTTTTACCCACCCCCCTTCTTTGTAAACATCCCAAATATACCCAACCTAACTTCTCTAAGACCCTACCAAAATTCAAAACGCAGAACTGCATCAAGAATAAATTTCCGTTGCATACATTCCTAAATAAATTTTATAATCTCGACCCAACGTAGAGATGTTATGTAAATATTTATTATATTAAGCTGTATTTGGATAGCATTAGAAATATTATTGTAAGTTACTTATAAGACGATATAAGCAACTGTAACAAATGAAGAGTGTATTAAACACTGATCATTGTATTGTATCCAAAAGATAAGAAAAGAAAAATAAAGTTACTCGTGGACATTTGGCAATAGCTACTTTGCATCGTGCTTGGAATCTGTTGATGTCACGCGTTGGATAAAACTTTCACGTTCCCGGAGAGTCTGCAGGGAGCGCTGCCTGGGTACTGTCGCCGTCGCAAAACTCGTAAAATGTGCGCCTCCATGTGCGTGGGACTTCGCTTGGTGCTTCGTCCTGCGCTTTTCCTAGTCCTTCCCCGCGGGGCGGCAAAAGTCGCGATGGGACGGGAGAGGCGACAAAGGAGAAAAGAGGGAGAGGGCGGAAGTAGGATGGAGGGCCCGAGGGGGAGGAGCGGTCTGGAGGAGGGCTGTGTGCAGGGTCGCAAGAGGGCCGCCGCGCGTCGCCACCTGCGCCCGCCCGTCAGCGCAGCGCCGTGAAATGTGAGCCAACGCCACGCCACGCCACGCCACGCCACTATCTCTCCAGGGTCCTTCGCCTCCCCTTTGCCCCCTCCCCGCGGGGTTTTTTAGGAAAGCATCGGCCTTTAACGTGCCCCGTACCTATGAAATCATTTTAACACCTCCCCGCGCCCAAACGTTCCGGACTCTCAGAATGTTTTACTGTAATATTCTGAAAAACAAAAATATTTATCCGCACGGCCTGGTGGTTTTCTAAATTCAATAACCGCCCTTTCAACTCTACGCCAAAATATGTGAAGCTGCAGAGTTCAATGGAAATATTTGCCGTAGAAGGTGGAAACGTCTCTGGGTCACGGACATAGTAAAATCATAAGTATTTTTTTAACTACATATGGCGCACAGAACAGTGAACATGTTAATATAGAATTATTGAATGTGATTTCTTAGGAAAGTCATACGTATTTATCACAATTCTTTCCTAAACTCATGTAAACAAATATGCATTCCCAAATATATTCATCTCGCTCGTGTGCTCGTCAGCTGTAAACTCATATTGTAAATAATACACCGTTTGATATTAAATTTAAGGTGTCAGTTCGCTAGGATATTCAATACGTAAATATCGTTTGAGCAACGTTCCCATGTACGGAAGAGAAGTCTTAGCGTACAGAATTGTTTGAAATGATTACAAATCGTAGTTATTACTCAAATGTAAAAATTTTTATTATTTTTTGTCTCGCTATTGCAGTTTTTGAGGTACGTACGAAAGAAGAAAATAATCAAATATTTTGTAGTATCCAAATAATTTTTCAATAATACCTCATAACAAATTTAGGAAAGTTAAACTATATTGCAAAAAGTAGTATTGTAGTTGCCCGAACCTGTATTTTCGCCGTGGAAAACTGTACTTGGCTTTAAGTGTAAAAACCTTTTCTAATATTTATGTGACTATCAAGGAAGGCGAATTGTTAATTGTCAAGGAACTTGAAATGTTTTTAAGAAAGTGTGAATTGTTTGAAGAACATTTCTCTACAACACCGAATGAACTTTTATTGCAAATATGTTTCCAACATCAATTGCATTGTTTCATTTTGTTTGATATAAGTAAGAAGATTGTGTAAGTACGAAGTTACACCTTCTTAATGGAAAGGATTGGGAATAACATGCGAGAGTTCTCGCACTGGTGCCCTAGTTTTGTTTTTTGTTAATTATTTCATGAACATAAGTTAGAAATCCATTGGGGTAGTGAGTTCTTAGTAAACTTTGTGCCGGAGTTTTCCCAAAACAATGCGACTAGATCGCCATACCGATTTAAAAAGCCACAGCAGTCCTTGGGGCTCTGGAGAGCCTTGAAAGAGCCCCCAAAGCTGTCAAGTGCGCGTATTCCCAACTCAAGTGCCCAAATTACAAATCTATACATGTTACGGAACGTAGGGATGGCGTTCCTCATACTGAGGGGGCCCACAATTATAAAGAAGCCAAGGAAGCATTCGTGTTAATCCTGGCCCCCCAGTGGGGTGCCCATTGTTGGACTCGTGGGGGGTGGAGGAGCTCGGAGACGAATCCGCTTCAATTCTCTTCTATTCAATTCTATAAAACAAACCCCTTCCCCTCACCCCAAGGGAAGAGGTGATGTTTTGAGATAACGGTGGATTTCAGTAGTTTCTTCCTTAGTGAAAAAGATAAACCAAAGAAGCCACGTTTCCTTTTGATGGCGTGCACGGAAGAACACATTCAAACGTAGGAAAACATTCAAAAGTATAAGTGCGGTTAAGAAATTTTAAAGAAAAAAAATTAGGCGGATTTTGAGAAATTTTTTTTGTAAATATCATTCCCAAAATATGCAAAACTACTGTGTTTTTTTTTTTTTTCAAACAATTAAACAGGACCTTTCTTGAGCCAATTTTGTACTACATGCTTGTTTAAGACAAACATCTGTCTCCAATTTTGAAGTTTGAAGTTCTGAATGTCAACGAAAATGACCTCTGAAAACATTCTATTCAACAACAAAATGTAATCAAGCAATTTGGTTTTTTTTGTTTTTTTTTTAAATTTGGAAATGCCTCTGTGGCTTCACGTAACGTACCCCCCAAAATCAAAATTTCGGTTTCAAATTCCAGTCCCCGATATCTTCTAGAACACTTGAGGAATATCCGTTTTGGAGAAAACCGGCCGAACAATTTATGCGCTAGCTTAGCGCACAGGAGGATAGACGTTTTGCCGTCAACCAATTTTTCTGTATCAAGGACCCATAAAACATGGATTCTGCCAACACGTGTTGGAGGATTATTTTTTCTACATTTAGTAACTGGATTTATCCCGGCAATAAAAGTTTTTTGGGTAAAAAATCGCTCTTTTCCGAAGCATGATTACAATACTTTCTCTTCTTACGTTGGTAAGTGAGAGTAAAATGGTAAAAGTTATCCTTCTGCGAAAGATGTGGAAAGGTCTCTCGGTCCTGATTCATTAGAAAGCGCCCTTTCCCTTTATGCGTGGCTGATGTACCCTTTTCCTTGAAAATGGTTAAGTAGTATGTGGACCGTTACTTCAGATCAAGATCGATTAGAAATATCGAAAGGACCTTAGAAATAAATGAAGCTACATTCTAGAACACTGTTCGAGTGCTTCCAGCATATCTTATAAGTGTTTGGGAATAGGCTTCCCAAACACTTACTACTCAGAAATTCGTTGTAAAAATATCTTTCAGTATTCTTGTGAAAGAAAATTTCACAAATAGGCATTTTTACTTTCCCGTATACCTACTTATATACGGAGTATTATACGTAATACAGGGAAAGTTATGTAATGCAGAAAAAATGATTTCGAAATTTCAACGGAAATAAAGTTTTGGGGTCCCTTGGTAACGAAAAATTGTTGGTTTTTTTTCTTTAAAACGTCCGTCTGTGGACACTACAAGCGCCTGAACGATGCGCAGGATGTTTTCCAAATTCAAGAAACCCGTCCATCGGGCTCGAGTCGAAGCATTGAGATTTTGAAAAACATTCTTTAAAATTGGGGGGTACTTTACATGAAGACATTTTCCCCCGGACATTTTCGAAATATTCTCAGAAACGGCTCCAAATTGTTTCTTTAATTTTTTTGGGAGAATAGAGTAACCTACTTATAAAAGTGGCAAGGGTCCAATTTTCACAGTTGTCTGGAGTTTAGAAAATTTCAAAAGGATCTTTCGGAGTCTTCCTGCAAATACAAAATTGAAGAAAGATATTTTTTTAAATGAAATATCCGTAATTACTTTATTAATGTTATGTACATTTTTTGAAAATTTGAATTGTTTTCGAGCAATATAGCGTTAAATTGGTACAGTTTTTAAAAAATTGCAAAACAAAATCGAGATCAAGATTTTTCTTTAAACTTTTGGTAGGGATGGTGCTAAACGTACATTGGGGGTGACATGCACATGAGTTAACTCTATTCTTTTGTTTTTTTTTCTAAAATTACAAATATGTAATTTTTTGACTAGTCTCTCATTGTCGTTACTATTTACAATATCGACAATTTCTTTTCATGAATGTATTTATGAGTACATGTGCTTTAAATAATGTGAGATAAAGTTAGTCGAAAACTCAACCGTTTTCCGTGAAAATTAGCTCAAAATTCCGAATTTTGAGAGACCCTCAAACACAATTTTCTAAAAAAAAGCTCCAATAATTCTTCAAACTTTTTTAACAGATTAATTGCATTGTTTAAGATGACGTAGAATTTAATTTTGCTGTATTCATTTTTCTTTCAAAAATTACTTAAATGTATTTTTTAAAATATTTATCAAACCTTTAATATGCACAATTCCACCGATTTCCACAGATTTATAAATATTGCTTGCGTGTGAGCGACTAGACTACTAATATATTATAGGGGAGAATTTTAAGTAATATAAACCAGCATGAGGTGATGTAGCAGCATTTGGACTATCATATGCTGCACCAAATATAATTTCATCTTTGTTGTCTGAGAAATATTTAACGTAAATTCCATCTAACATGAATGAACTTATGCAATCTGATTTCGGCAATGTTTTGAATTTTTCCTTAGCACACTTGCAAATGTTCGCCGCTGCTTGCTCTTTCTGTGGGCTGATCTTTTACACCGAGTACATTTTTTAACTGTTCGTAGTTGTGAAGATTTCCTCAGAAACATGTATGTGTGAGGAGAAAACAAAATTCTGCAGAAAGCAGACAAATCAGCACTGTATGCGTAACACTGATCTTCAATAGTTAATAAAACCAAATTTGTAATAATATATTTAACTTGCTTGCACATAACATCTAATCTTTTACTTACACCAAAAATATCATTACTCAATGTACTACGAGAAACGTGCTCCTAGGTTTCTTGCAAATAATTAAACTTGTTTTTGGCAAAATTTCTTACAAATACAATATCATGACTGAACACGCTGACTTTTAACTTGATCTCGGATTTATAGTGTAACTACGTCTTTGCCTCCTCCCCTTTTATATGAGAGCGAGATTTCACTTGCCTTGACATGATCCAATTCTCTTACATTTGGTGCTGCGGCATATCGTTCACGTGACAGGAATAGTTCATATTGTTTTGTTTTTTTTACCAAAATCAACAAGACAGTCTTTGCTGTACAGAACCGTCCATTCTTTGCCAATATTATTTATTCTTTTTGACGAAGTACAAAATATGGAAGAGCTCTCTTTCCATTATAGTTTGACTTAGTTCACGGCTTCCTGCGCCTGTGATGATTGTATTGGTAGTATCACTGTGCAAGATATATTAGTGGGTTAACTAGTAGCCCTTTAGGCCAATTTTGAGGCTAGATCCTCGCTTGTCCGTACGGTGCGCACGATCTGCTTAGGTATTTATGATGTCTTGGCGTATCATTATTTTCTAGTGTTTTCTTTGCAAGAAAGGGATACTGGCCTCTGGATATACGTAATAATTGGGGAGGCGCCACAGTAAATGTATTGGACTGTTAAGACGTATTATAAAGTATCACAGAGGTGTTAGATTTAGCGTTTTCAAGCATTTCCGTAATTGGAGAGAAGCGTGTAACAAGAAAACTGAGACCGATACACATTAACTGATTTCATATCCAATTCATGGTCTAAGTCCCAGCTAAGAACACCATTCAGCATCTTTGTTACAAATATATTGTTGACCAGTATATACAGTAAGTCACTGCAAGGTTCATTGAAACCAATCAAGCCATTTTCGAGATCTCAATATCAATGGTATAATGTTTTTGCCCCGGGTCAATGTTGGCCCTAGTAACCAGTTACCATGACTGCCATAGGCGGTGTTTTGGATAGCCGAAGCATTCAACTGGTTGGGTCAGTCGAGTAGAGTATTATTAGTAGTTATTATTTTGAAAACATTTTTTTCTGTCAAGATATATGTCGGAACATAAAGGATTATCTCTGCTATAATTTCAGATTTACTACCAGAAAATCAACAAGCTATAAATTTTCTCAGAATTACATCTGTTTACCTTTCTGAGTAAATACTAAACTAAAATACTAATTAAAAAAGGTCTCTTTCAACTCTTCTAGAACGGTGGGCAAATTTCCCACTCCGGACTATTGCATACGCATTGCATGTTTATTGTGTTAACAAATGCTTAAGTATCATGCAATTTTTATTGATAGTCTGTTTTTAAATTTGATACAAATGTTGTTTTTTTGTTAGTAGATGAGAGTTATTCATCAGAGAAAACCACTATCCAGACACAAGAAAACCAAAGTGCAGACTTGGTTTGCATCCCTAGGAGTAGCTCCAGCAACTATGACCACAATAATGCACACCACAAGGACGCGCTTCCAAACTCGACCATGTATAAAGGCAACCATTTTAAGTGTTCCATTTGCAGTAAGATGTTCAGCAGAAAGGGGACGTTGCATAGGCACGTGCGCACCCACACTGGTGAGAAACCTTTCCAGTGTTCCGTCTGTGAGAAGACCTTCACTTTAAAAGGGACCTTGAATGAACATATGCGCACACACACTGGTGAGAAACCTTTCCACTGTTCTATCTGTGAGAAGACCTTCAATCAAAAAGGAACATTGGATATGCACATGCGCACCCACACTGGTGAGAAACCTTTCCAATGTTCCGTTTGTGAGAAGACCTTCAACCAAAAAGGAAACTTGGATAAACATATGCGCACTCACACTGGTGAGAAACCGTTCCAGTGTTCCATCTGTGAGAAGACCTTTACTGTAAAAGGAACCTTGGATAGGCACATGCGCACCCACACTGGTGAGAAACCTTTCCAGTGTTCAGTCTGTGAGAAGACCTTTGCTGAAAAACAAAATTTAAGTGAGCACATGCGCACCCACACTGGTGAGAAACCTTTCCAGTGTTCTATCTGCGAGAAGACCTTCACTGTAAAAGGGACCTTGAATGATCACATGCGCATCCACACTGGTGAGAAACCTTTCTACTGTTCCATATGTGAGAAGACGTTCAATCGAAAACGAATATTGGATAAGCACGTACTCACTCACACTGGTGAGAAACCTTTCCAGTGTTCCATCTGTGAGAAGACCTTTGCAGTAAAAGGGACCTTGAATGAGCACATGCGCACTCACACTGGCGAGAAGCCTTTCCAGTGTTCCATCTGTGGGAAGTTCTTCACTGTAAGATCGAACTTGAATGAGCACATCCGCACTCACACTGGAGAGAAACCTTTCCGGTGTTCCATCTGTGAGAAGACCTTCATTCGAAGAGGAACATTGAATGAGCACATGTGTACCCACACTGGTAATAAACCATTTCAGTGTAACGTCTGTGAGAATACCTTCAATCGAAAAGGAAGGTTGAATGAGCATATGCGCACCCACACTGGTGAGAAACCTTTCCAGTGTTCCATCTGTGAGAAGATCTTCGCTCAAAAAGGAAGCTTGAATGAGCACATTCGCTCTCACACTGGTGATAAACCGTTTCTGTTTTCTAAGAGGGCTCACTAAATGGGCCATTAGAATATTACTTCATTTCGTGTATTCCTGGTGAAAAACAAAATTATTATATTATTGGTGATTTTAATATAGTTATTCTGAGGAATAATAATATTTTTCTTTGGTGTATTATTTCATAAATTTGGTTATATTTCGTATATTAAAGTACCGATAGTATGTGGGTCACAATTTCTTGTATTGATTTCTTCGGCGAAGTTGATATAGGTATGTTTCACCTGTTATAATATAGATTTGACTTGCCCTTTTGCCACAATTCCTTTTCTTAATAGTACTTTTAGAACACCTTATAGCATTATAAAAAACCGTATACAGAATAATAAATGTCAATTAACACAAAATTTGAAATAGCTGATTGGATTGGTGTTTCTGAAGAGGATAACATGATGTTCCTCTATCCGTTTTTCATAAATAGGATACAAAATGCAATCAACTTATCAAAATTTGTAACTATTTTCTCTCATAAAAATGTGTTAACGAAGAAACTGATAAATCTGTATAAAATGTAAATCGCCTCTATAACTTAACTAAAGAATTGTGACTTGTTTGTCATTTATTAAAAAGCTATAAATTATTACCATGAACATATTCTCATTAAGTATCTGGTAATGTTAAAACATTTTCAGGAATGTATAAACCTTCGTGTGAGCAATGATCAGATAAATTACTTACACTAACGACATATGATGAAAATAAACTTATTGATATTGACTCTAGTATAGCTAATGTTTTTAATGTTTTGTGTAATCGTTGGTTCAACCGTGACCCAGGAATTTGATTGCACTAGGAAATGTATATCTCCATAATCAGTCCCCTGTTGGTTCTGTTAGTTACACCTACCTCTGGAAAGTAAATATTATTTATTATTGATAGCATGTGTACTAAAAAGTCGGCTTGAGTAGATGGTATCTTGATTGCCGTAATTAAACGTTTGCCTGTTTTGTAAATTTTAATTTTAGTAATTTTTCTAAATGTGTGTATTTAAAATACGATCCTATCTTTATTGTCAAAATTTAATATCATTAATTCATTTCCCGCCCACGGGAACTTGCCCTCAGCGACCCTATGACCGCTGTGCCCTTAAACGATGTTGAGGGGACTGTATGATTTTGTTTCGTGGAAAACAAGTCTATAGTCATGAGGTTTCTCATATGGTCGCAGAGTATTCACAGAGTGCGTGTCTAGGACTACTTCCAATTGCACATTGGAAGGAGACAGGTATTTTTACAACAATACGTTTATTTTTTACACAGCCACTGGCACAATTATACAATTTACGTTAATTGGGATTGAGTTATTTTTAGAATACACTTCACTTGGCACATGTGATGTGCGCTGTGATGAAGTAAAGTAAATAACTGTGCTCAGTGAGAATTTTAGGAGAGCATTACTGAATGTACTTCGAGAAAAGTTCTCCTAGTTTTCTGTCAAATGTTTAAACTTTTTTTTTGTAAAATTTCTTGCAAATACAATATCAAGCATGCTGACGTGAAAATTTGGCCGAATCACTGCCGATAACGAAAATATTGGCATGGGTAAAGCACTCACGAAAACTAGATCTGGGGTTTACAGTGCAATTAAGTCTTGTCCTCCTCCACTTTTATAGAAGATCGGGATTTCACTTGCCTTGACATATTCGGTTCTCTTTCATTTGGTGCGGCCGCATGTCGTTCAGCGGTCAGGAATAGTTTATATTATATGATTTTTATTACCAAATCTAACAAGACAGTCTTCACTATGCGAATATTGGCAAAGAGTGCAGCGTTGTTGTGTATCTGTTAAACGTTTCGCTGCGTGTGCTACTGGTTTCCCATTCTCGAGAACAACTGCGTCCATTCCGTCCTTTGAACTATCTACCGACAAAGTTATCGGTTTCTTTTCATTATAGAATTGTAAAACGGGACTGGTTGAAAGAACTTTTAACTGTATGAATTCTTTCTGGTGGGCGTATGTCCACAGATTGAGTATATACTTAGATAAATATGTAATCATTCCCAAAATTCTGCTGAGTTCCGCGACATTCTTTGGTGTTGGTATCTGTTCTATTGCTTCCACTTTGTCAATATCAGCTTTAATACCATCGACAGAAATAACATGTCCCATGTACTTGACCCGACTACTACAGTGCTGTATCTTGTTTGGACTAAATCTTACTCTTTTTCTAGCTCATACTACCATAATTAGAAATATCAAACTGGCATTGATTGAGATTTTTTGATATATCTAATTTTTGAAAAATAAACTTTGGAATTACATTAACATATGCTTCCGCCTCGAGTTTAAATTTAAGTGTCTTATTACAATCAAGAATTTTTAGCGTGGTAAACCAATTGTTTTCTAATTTTAAATAATTAATTTCAATTCCGCCAAGAACATACATTCATCATTTCCATTTTCTATAGCATTTACAAATTTTAAACGACATTTTTTTGCAAAATGACCTATTTTTTACATTCAAGCATTCCTTACCGCTTGCCGGAAAAAGTTTTTTGTATGATACAAACCGCATCGTTGGCAACCTGATCTCGATGATGTTGGTTGTTGGCTCTTTTGTCATGTTGGCTGTACTGATTTCTTGAAGCATTTTGCGTACCTCCTGATCGTTGTTGTGTGTGTCCTTGTTGAATTGTTTGAGCACCTGGTTTCTTCTTTGGTTGCAACTGCTTTCGAACTGCATTTACCGACACCTTGTTGGTATTGTCCGTCATTGTCTTTATGTGAGTCTGCTTCCTCTGCGACTTTGCAAATTTTGATTGTCTTATCTAACGTGAGGTTTATTTCGCAAAGAACCCTCTCCTTAACCCTTTGCTCGTGAACACTCACGATTCGAACTTGGATCAAACGATATTTAAGATTGCCGAAATTACAGTACGCGGTTGATCCGGAGTTTAGGGTGGCACGGTTTCTTTGGTTTATGGATTCGGTTTACTAAAGGGGAATCGACTCACCGAACTGAATCCTTGTTTATTATTCGCGTGTTGTAATGTTCATTATGTTATCGCAAATATAATTTCTATTTCACAATTACGTGCTACTTAAACTTTGATTACTACTCAAAGCCAATATTTTATTACTAAAAAAAGCAACTTGTCTTCACTTTTGTATACGCTGTAGATTCCAGTGTATTTCACTAACACTTTCTACTTAAACTTTTATTATTGGGGGCTATCGACCCCCCCCCCGATTTTAATAATGTAAAATCAACCGTCTTTTTTACAAACAAATACTATATGTTAAAGATAGCACTATTTTATAAGAAAAAAATCAACTCACATAATCGCTGAAATTATAGAACTTTTTTAGTATTAAAAATACTATAGGAGTAAAATTAGTGTAACGGCTCTGCACTAATTATGTAGAACATCCTTATAATACGAAAAACTACAATGATTCATCAACGTATCTCCAAATCTACTTATATCTGAAAAAATGCACTCTCTTTACTTTTATGAACCGAAGTTGAGTAAATTAATAAAGACTCCTCTCAAACGAAGAATCTTTTCACATTGACATTTTCACTCCATGACCATTCTCGCCTCTGATCCTACAAATCCACTTATAACAATCTGTTCTATCCTCTCAGTAAATTTCATATTCTAGCATATCATACATTACATACACTCGAGACGCAAGCAAACCCACTTTCTGACACCATTGGATGACATTCAAACTTCCTCCCGGCGCAAATCATAAATAAATCCTGATTTCATACCTTCAATCTCTGTAGATACACAAAACTATTAAAAGACAACTTGAAATGCGAAAAAAAAAACGCAAGTCCACGCCAACAAATTCTGTAGAAGCTTATACAACAATTTATGAAGTAAATTTTGTTGTCATAGTAACAACTAAATGTGTTATTAGGAGGCTGTTTAATTAATAAATCAAGTCTATATTTAAGTTCAATCAGCGAGCAAAAATCTTATTTTGAGCTTAGTTTTTTTATGAGTGTTATGAAATGTAATTTTAAATGTGAATTGAAATTTACAATGTGTCGTCAAATGTTATAGTGTTGAAAAAGTGTTTCGTAATAGCAAAATGTATAGCTTCATATAGCACCGGTTCGTAGTCATATTGTGTATATTTTATGCTTTGACTGAAGAAAATTAATCAATGCCATCAAAATTATTCTCTAGTGAAAAAGCGAACCGCGCAACATAGAGTAGAGATATCTCTCCTCTATGCCGCGCAACTATAATCTTGTGAATCACGAGAAATAGTGAATCAAAGGAACCGTGCCACTTAAACTCCGGATCAACCCAGCTCGCTGCAAACTTTCTCAGTTCTGTAAGATACTGATCAAAACATTCATTTAAACCTTGCACACGCGTATTAATCTTGACTTCGACACTTCTATTTTTTGTGGTAAAAGAAATCCAATTTACTCAACGGTTTCTTTGCTTCTTTAGTCAATGTTAAAGGGTTGAAAATATCGGCGACACATTCACCAGCACAATGCAACAAAACAACTGCAAGTTCGATTTCTTCATCCTTTTTGTTGGTGCCCGTTACAACACAATATACCTGGAAACTGTTTATGAATTTTTGCCTGTTGATTCCAAGATCACCTTTCATGGCCATCGGCTTAAGAAACTTAAGCGATTCAATTGTTTGCCTGTATGTTCTTTGTTCGAATTATCTGTCTTATTGGCATTGAATTATATCAGACTTTTTATTTTGTTGATTTTGCATTCGAAACTGTAGTTAAGAACTTACCGTACTTACGACTGCTCCATGTTATGATTAAACAAACCCTTGTTTCTTTAATACAATGTAAAATGTCTATTGAGAAAACCAGTACATACCTTATGTTGACTTGTTACATGTGTACTGAGCTTTGGACTATTGCGCAGTACGGCGACTCCGTGTAATATTGCTATTGCTGAACTAACATACATCAACCCCAAGCTCTCAGTCTCGCTTACGAAGTGGTGGGATTCTTAAATCCATTGGTGCAACTCGTGTGAAGGATCTCACCCCTCGTAAGCATCTGATGTAACGTGGCCTTCAGGAGAGCAAATCGAAAATTCAACCTCTGCAAGAGCGTGTGAAGTTCCTTCAGGACAAAGAAGAAATGGAACAGCCTTGCAGATGAATTTGGGGAACATATTCGCCCCTGTTTTATGACCCCCTGAAGGCTCAGTTCAGCAACAAATCCAAATCTCTTTTTGGTCATATATGGTCGACAGAAGTGAAGGTAATTTCGCAACCGCAGTCTTCAGGCTTACAAACTCCTCAGGAAGTTGATGTTACTTCCTTCTCCTAATACTCTTCTCCAACTTTCCAATAATAATTGGAAAATTGTTGTAATTGCTGATCCTCCTAAAGTTCTCAAAGCAACAAGAAAGGCTCTTTTGGACAACAAAATTATTTTTAAAACAGATAGTAGGGAAGTGAAAGAAACTAGCTGGCGTGATTTAGAGAATTTTTTTTAATTGAAAAAAATAAGAACATGGAGAATATTACAAATGAACATATTTATCCAAAAAGGAAAATGAAAGTGAAGTTCGCTGCTCAGGTTTTGAGTGAAACTGTTGCTAATGCGCTATATAAATGTGGTGTAGAAGGGGCCAAGTATTTGGCTGAATTTATTAATGACATCGCTCGTCTCTTTGATTCTTTCACCGGGTTGAAATTGGATGGCACGCACTTTTATAAGAAGTTATTTTATTGCAATTTCATAAGTAATATCTTTGATTTTCATATGTAATATCTTATTTTGATATCGTGAAGAAGTTTTTATTCCGTTCAGTAGTTTGTAATTGCAAGTGGATTTTTAATCACATTAATATTGCTTGATGGAAGAGACATCTCTCTGGAGGCATTTCAAGATCAAATATTTTCATAATAGTTATGTTGATTTATTGTTCAGATTTCATTGAAGTAACTACATGATTGTTGTGAATTTGTGATGTTTTGCTGTTATCCCAAAAATGAATATTTATCAGATTTTATTACTTGAAGAATTTCTATATCTTCTAGAAAATTTACCATTGTTTTTCCGATTTAATTTTAATAAATCTGTGTCATTTAATTTTATTATTGAGTAGTTTGCTAACCTGAGCCACTTCCATGGCATTGTATCATACATTTCCTATAGAATCCTAAAATTAATTGTAAATTACGCGGAAGGAATGTACAAAACAATATTGTGCATCTAATTGGTGGAAATATCTTACGTCATTATCCCCACCATGGTACGGTCCCCACCACCGCTCAGTTTAATTGGCACGCCGCCCGTTCGAGCGCAGCACTAACGCTAGCCGCGAAAAGTAACATGTAGTAGTAGCCCTGCGGTATATGCCAGGGCCCGGCAACTCTCCATTAAAATCGGGGACAACGCTCGAGGTTGCTACTATAGGAAGCGCTAGTGTTGCCGAGTGCAGCTGCAAGTTAGACTCGCCATCTTTCCCACATAGAAATTGGCTAATTTGTGAGAAATACGAAAAGTGTCTTCTAAGTGTACAATTATTCATAATCTCTACTTGTAAGAAACCTCTGAAGAATGCGCGAACGTAGACGTTATCTTTTGTAACATTATGGTTCTGCTTGCGACCAGCGAACTCATGCAGCAGTCACGCACGTTTAAAGTATCGTTGGCAGCAGTTCCTGTCAAGAAGGTGATGCAGCAGAGCGCGCCAACTTAATGGTCTCCACCACGTTATATGTTAGGCAATACGCCAGTGTCGACTGCACTGAAGGTTGTATTATTACCGAAAGTTGGTATTACATTTCCGAAGCGTATTTGCGTGGGAACCCCGTGCGAAGTTCGTTACAGTCGAGCATTACTAACGGTAAGGAGAACTCTTTCTGTTCTTTGACACTTAATTATTCTTACGCTAAGAATGCTAACTATCGATGCTTTAAACGTTTCCAGAGTGACAAAGCACAGACAGGCCTTTTAGTAGATTCTCCCTATGCGTCGCCTAGAGAGTCGTTAATAAACGCCGTCGTTAGGGCAGGCAAAGACCATCGCTCGCCCACGCGTCACCCGGGAGAAGAGTTATCGTTTTACAGACAAAGCCACACATTGACCCCTCTTTGTCAGTGGCCGCAGAGCTCGAACGGCGCTGCGCCAAGTGCAGCGCCTTGCGCTAAGCGCCGTCAAGTTGATTAAACAACCCGGGGTCAGACGTAGCACGCCCGAAGGCTCCGCACTAATCACAGGAAGGAAAGATGTCAGTTCGCCCCCGTGGCATTATCGGCGCCATCCGTGCAGTCGCCAACCACCGCGTGAGAATATTGACGGAAGACGAGGGTGTTCGCCGCGTAGAGGAGTTACGTTGATAGCCGTGGAGAGCGCTTCGAACAAAAGACGCTCTTCACCCACTTTCGAAACAGGCACGCTGCGGGAAAGGATTAAAAGAACGCGACAAATAGCCAACCAAGAGGGAAATCGACAGAATCGTAGGCGCCGATTCTTGTCCCACTTTGCAGGACATTTAGAATCTATTTGGATGAGAAGGCGAAAATTGTGTGGGAACGAGGCTTTGCGCTGGAGACTAAGCTCACAATGCGGGAGAAACACAGAATAGCGAAAACCACAGAGTACACAAGATTGGAAAGCGCCGAGGGCGACAGAAGATCAGAAATTACCGAGAGCGACAGAGTTTGAGAACGCGGAGTGAGACGGTCGCAGAACATCGAGCAGCGAGTTTCAGGACAACAGAGTACTTCATGACGTTGAGTACAACAGACTGATTCTAACTTACGCACAACCGTCGCGCCAATAATTCAACTTGGCGGTGAATGCCCTTTGAAAGTGTGCTCCTGCTGAACACCGCAGATTGT
>BOPP01000390.1:61389-84816 GCA_017312745.1 Gryllus bimaculatus | reverse complement strand
TTCCCTTTACCAAATGAAATGCCAGATCTATATAAAAATATTCTTAATAATCGATATATTGCTGGTTCCAAACAGCGCAAATTCAGCATCTTGGCGTGAAACGCCATGCCGGAGCAACTTCGCAGATTTACACGAACCGTATCCACTGCTCCTACTGGTAATGCCTCATGACCGTCGGCTTTTGAACTTTCACATGCGCAACGGAAAGGAAGGGTGTTCGAAAGCAAATCTTTCGAATTCAGGAAGAAAATGTGTATCATAAATAACCTTCATTAAATTTGACCCTTGGAAGCCTATACGTATTCTTCCGAGAGAGGTATAAAGAAAAAGACACGTGCTTTACAGCTGAGGAGAGAATGCACAGATTAGATGTTATTTCCTTTTATTAATCCATTCCGTAACCCGTATTCTAAATTGCAAAGTCCGAAGATAGATTCAAAAAACAGAAGAAAGACCTTAATGAAAGTATCACTTGTAACGATGGATAAACCAAAAGCAGCATGACTGAAAGTGAAAAGATAGATGAGAAATTGAAGAAGGGTGAGAACCTCCAATATTTAAAATAATCATTCTTACATTAAACAGTCTTCGGCGAAAAAATAACAACGTCGCAAGAAAATTCTTGTATTTATCAGTCAAATGGCTTGGGGTAATAATCCCTGTTCATTGCGACGTCGATGGTGTCGTTGGAAGTCGTGTAGGCGTGTGCTAACGGTTAGCGTTAGATAGGGTGAACGGTTACAAACCGCGATCGAAGCCGTAGGGAAATTTTTAAGGACGAAACAAAAATCCTGCAATGCACCTTCCTGGAGAGGGGAAGGGTAAAGCTGGCCTGTCTCATGTTAGTGGAATTTACTATGCATGATCTTAAGGATCCTCAAGCCTTGAATGGATGCTTCTGCAGCTAAATTCAAATCTCGCTTCAATTCCGCGCCTAGTTGGCGGCGTGAAAGGTGTTGTTAGCGCCGAAATTTGGAAGGGTGGTCAGACGGAAAGAGCAGGCCACGTAAAATAAGACACAATGTCAAATTTCGAATTCAGCGACATCGCGGGGTGCACATGTTATTCTCGTTAAACGCAGGCGGCGACGGGAAGCAAGCAGATGCGTCGAGCGTGTGTCCTTGCACGCGCAGAACATGGGCAGTTGTTCATTCTTTGGTCCTATCGTTCCAATTACGGAAAGTTAGGTGATCCCATAACTGGTATTTTCTGTTGATAAATTATTCATATTCTTTATTTCCGCTTTATGGTCTTCGTCTAATTTAAGATAGCTCTTAAAAATATGGAAGACACCCTAAAAATAGCCATAAAATTAATGAGACAACAAATGAAAATATGTATATTGCTGTGATTCATAATTATTAACTGACGGTATCAACATTATATGATGGTGATGTTGAGACTAAAATATATGTGATTATAGTAATAGCAGTAAAAGTATCGGAAACATACCTCTGTGTAAATGCTAGAAATGGTTAAAAAGCTCAAATTTTTTGAATATGTTCAGATGTATCATTGCAAGATATAAAAACTTAAGAGACACTAATAAACCTAATGGACTTAGTAGGAATTGATTTAAAAAATTGGACAGTAATTGGAAAACAGTTACTCAAATTTTTGAACAATCACTTACTCAAAGAAAAGCATAACAAAACACTAACAATATCAACCAATTATTCTTAGCTAAAATAAAGAATAGCTGCATGTAATGATGTTAGCACCATAAAATTCCTTTCCAGTTAAAAATCTAATTAAAAACATGTGTATGAAACAATGAAAATTTAGAGAAAACAATTGTTTAACAAAGAGCAATGGATTTAGAAGAAATAAATAGCACCCCAGAGACCAGCATTGCAATGTATATTGAGATTGTTGAAAGCCTATCCATAAGCGTGAGATACGTGATGAGCTCTATGAATAAGACGGCATTTAAAATTAATGGGATTACTTTGCGAAAAATTGAAAGAATATATAGTCACTGTAACGTGTATTGATAAGTATCTAAAAAAGCTTTCTACATACCAAGGTATCAGAACGTCAGATTTACAATAGTGTTCAGATGAAAAAACCAGAATTAATACTGAGTCTCACTCACAGGGAGTAAAATACGACCCACCTGTCTGTTATGTATGTATTACATACGTTTTCATTAACTGATCTCTGGAAGTGCAAAAGACAATGCTAACTCCATATGCATTGCAGATGACACATGATTTTAATCCTATATCGTATATAACTGTACAAAGATTGATAAATAGACCATAGAATAGAGAATTAACTCTCGGTGATAGACATGTTTGAGAGCAGTGAAATTTTTGATTTCAATGTTGGTAAAACAAAGGTTATGTTAT
This sequence comes from Gryllus bimaculatus, assembly GCA_017312745.1. NCBI lineage: Eukaryota > Metazoa > Arthropoda > Insecta > Orthoptera > Gryllidae > Gryllus > Gryllus bimaculatus. The sequence continues at coordinate 82,465 of BOPP01000390.1, read as the reverse complement.
TGAAGATAAATTAGTTAAGACAAGGAATCCAGACCAGTCAATTTGTTTAATTGGTTGAATTTTGCTAATATGATTTTGACACACTCTCAAATATCTTGGAGTGGTTAATGAAACCATCTAAATGTTTAAAATCTATGTTCAATTCATAACAACCACGCATTAGTTAAGCAAGTTAACTTGTTATATAATACATGTAGAAAGTTTATTTGCAAGCCAGGAAAGGATATTAATTATTTAAATAATTTGATCAGGCCCCATGTGTATCTACTGTTCCACTTATTACTTTACTATGTAAATAAAAGAAAATGAAAAGATAAATTAACTTCAAATCAAAGAATGAAACCGTATCTGATTAACAGGCAATGAAAAGTCTGCAATATGCTAAAAGAATTAGCTTATTTATCAGTGAAACAGAAGTAAAAACAGATGTACTAACATTAATTTCATAGATTAGAAAGAAAACTTATTGCCAGAATATCTGCATGTTTAGTTAGAAAAATCATGAATTTATCAGTTACCCTACAAGACAACGCTAATTAATTTCCATATGGGAAATGTTCAATCCAGCAAAGCTTCATGGAAAATATTTATAGAAACTTGCATATATAATGATTGACACAAAAAATTCAAGAATTTGGGTCAGTTGAAAATTTAGAGGTTAAATCTAGTGTATAGTTGAACAGTATTGAATTAAAATTGATATAAGAATATTTGTATTGTTATAAGAAATTATATTTATTATATAAATTTTGTTATTGAATAGTTGTTAAAGGAATCACTATATTATAAAGTTGTTATAAATCATATTTATAATTAATTAAATACTATGCAGTTGGCTGCTGTATAGCGCAAATTGATATTAAATTATATTATTAAGATGGGACTATTTTAAAAAAATAACAATAGAAATAATGCATTACTCATGTTTGCTCTTTTGACTGCAGTCACATCCTGTTTTCCATCTACTAATGATACAATGCTATCAAAGCATTAAAATTTGCATTTACGGACATATTTACCCAAATGGACTAGCACAAGATAATCTATGTATGAAAGATATTTTAAAGAGAAAGGTAAGATTACTGTTTGTATAGCAACTTTTATGTTTTATTATTAGTCAGGTTGCAAATAATCATCTATCTCAGAAACTTAAGGATCCTCGTACTTGCCTATTACACATAGTAAGTCTCTCTTTAGTATACTGAATGAATGAGAAAAATGTTTATTACTGTTATTTTCTCTTTTGGCTTTCAGATTAAAGAAAGAACCTGATACTTTTTGAAGACACGCCAAACCCCATAAATAGTGCAATTTTTATATCTCCTTATGGTCTAACCGTTGAAAATGATTGTGTCATTTCTGTGCTTATGTGAACTCGCTATTTCTTGTATTAAATGATTACTGAGAGAAAACATGGGAATGAGGCTGAAGCTGAAGGATTATTATATTGGATATTAAGACATGATTATGTTAGGGTTTCAATACGCATATATTCAGTGATTTTTGAGATTTATATTAAACTCTTCTCGACTATAGGGCTATATTGTTGATTGATTCTTGATGGTTTCAAAATGATAAGTGAAGCAAACATTCAGATCAATGCCAATGTTCTTGTTTATATAAAGTTCTAAAGACAGGAGAATCCACTAAAAGAAACGTGAATGATTTGCTTCTGGTGGTAAGGAGTGGTGCCGCCTGCCAAAGTTTTTTCCTGGAGACAGCGTTTAGTGTAACGGGTTGAGGAAGTAGGTGGAGATTACATCTTTTCATTAGGGAATTATTATGCGAGCATCGTTTCGAAAGTAGTTAGATAGATTATGAAATTATTCAGCCTTCAGTTTGCTTCGAAATTGCATGTGGTTAAGTCGTTTGTGATTTCGTTATCTGTAACATTATTGTGAATCTTTTTTCGTTTGTCACTCAATACTTATTATTACTTGTTTCAGGAATTTGACTAAATCTGATTATGTGTTGTTGTTGTGTTGTTGGCTTTTTATTTTTTTTTTCTTCTCTCGCATGGCCTACACAAGCAAGACCTTGAAGGTCGTGATTTAAGAAGCGAAGACTAGGAAGATAGCATTTCACAGCACTATTCTTAGTTTTGATTTGATTTGACTACTTGAGAGTTATTTCGTTCTCAGAGGAAATGTGTGCTAGATATCCGGGCTTGAGCAAATAAGATATGATGATAATATTGTTTGTGGGTGTGCTTAGCAGCTGAAACCACCTGTCACAGTGTTTTTGTCACACGAGTATAAAAAACGAGAGATGAGCGAGGAACGGAGGTTGAGTATTTACAGCTAACTTGTTCTGGGGCTTGTTGTTCACATGAAAAATTAATGTAGTTTATAATACTTATGATATATTTAATGGTGTGTCTGTTGATTGAGTTTTACTGTTAGCTTGTTAGTATCTTAAGTTCAATCCACATGAAGAGACAACTTGACATAATACAATTGATATCATTTACAAATCCTATTTGAAACGAGTTGATCAATGTACGTTATTTTACAGTTACAGCAGGTTTCATGAATGAGTAAGTGTTTCATACTTCACCGAGATACATTCAAAATTCTTATAGCCTAGAAAAAATACCAAGTTACAAAAAAGAGGTATAGAAAAATGATAAAAATGAGGAAAACCCTGTTAACATCATTACATCTATATATTTTATTTCGTACTTACAAAAAATTTTTTCTTACAGGTTGTTAAGCTACCCAAAAATCAGAACAAGTACACTTGAGTCATGTTTTTAGATGGGTACTTTCTCGTTGAAATTAGAAAAACCTGGCTTCAATTACTGTGAGATTTCTGAATATTCATTTGCCAATTTTTTTTTATTGCTAAACTCAGCTTCCTGGTAGAATCTTCTTTTGAATATCTAGCACTGCAGCAAACTAGCAGTGAAGCTATTGCAAACTAGCAGTAACTTTTGATACCTTATAAATCATAAAAGACACATATACGACATGTCTAGTCAAGCTCCCTATGTTAATTCCCAAGTCCTTGCGGGCACTAGGTCAAAAAGCTCCAGTTCCATTGCTACACACAAAACTCACAGGTCTGGGGATGTGGGAACATGCTTTACACGACACTTCTGCAAACTGCAGGATATGGCAGAAGTCTGATTATGCTTAGTGAATCTGACTAGATGCGGTAATACTGGCTTTCACAGAAACAATGAATAGCTACCCAACGTATCGATCTTAATTCCATCTCCCATATTGTTTCCAAACTTTATACCGAAAACAGTTTTGTTTGTTTTATCTGATTCGAGTTGAAAATTACCAAAAGTTTGTTGTGTATCTGACCTTCCAAGTGACTTGGTGTTCGTTTGCAGATATTGGTTGGCTACGTGGCATTGAACGGTGGCCCCATTAAACTGAAGAGGACCTATTGGATTGAACGTTCGAACTCTCGCCTGGTACATTAGACTTAATAAGAATTATCGTTAGTGGACATCTGCGGATTATCGCTGCTTGGGAAGAGCTAATTGTATTTTCGTCCTAAAAGCCTAGGTTAAAATGTATTGTTAACAAACAGGGTCTGCCAGAGTAGTTTGCGAAGTTCTCGAACTGTTGTTCAGAATTCATTTAGAGAGAAGAAAAAGAGAGACATTTGACATAGTTTTAAAAGAATTATTCTACGCACAAGTTTTATACACAGCGTATGCAATATCTGACATGCGAAATAGTAAAACCATTATTTAGATGTTCGTAACAATGTCACTCTTAGTGCACTAAAGTTTGTGATGAGTCCCCAGTAAAAGTGATTTTATAGATCTCTGAGTTACATTTAAAAAGAATTGAAGCACTTAGGTTTCCCGCAATGAGAAATACTGGGGACAAATACACATTCAATTGTCAATCAAAAACACTTAAAGAAGTTATTCTCTTACAATGGTTTTATAAAAAATCCTGTCAATCTAGATATACCGGGTATCACCCTTATAGTCACAGTCTGTTGAGTAATTGGTCTTTTGGAAAATTGTGTTTCTTCTGTGTGAGTAATATTTATAGTGTAAATACGACACAAAAAGACCATAGAGAGAGCTATAGAGGTAGTAGTGTATGTTTACACAACTAGATTCATTTTTACAGTGCAATCATAGTCACAGGGATCAATTAGTTTTTGAATTCAAATTTCATGTGGCTGTGCCAGTTAACTTGTGCATTTTTGTGATTGCTTTTTTAAGTGTATTGCTAGTTGTAGAAGATTGCTTGGATTAAGTTTTATGGTTAGTGTACTAAAGAAGTGTATTATGGTATAGTTTGTTTTTTAAAAGTAATTTTTAGTATAGTAGTCTATGAATCAACTGCCATGAGAGTAAAGGTTTGACGTCAAGTGCTACTGGAATTCTATGATGTGAATAATTATATTAGTTTAAATATTTTTTAATAGTTGTAGGTGAATACAATAAAACTTGCTTATTGCGGAACGTGTCCCTTGAGATTCCACATTGAGTAAGTTTTACTATATGACAAATATCCTTTTCTTCACTTAATATTGATACATTTACGTTAGTTTGGACATCTAACCGTCCTTGCATCACAGATTCTCAAATTCTTGAGTATATTTTAAATGATGATTCCCATTTGTGTTGTGTTTTGATGATGAAGAACTCTGCTTGGAGCGGGACGAAGGAAATTCTTCATCAGATGGCAGCATGAACCCATAAATAGTCTCTCAGGATCTACAAACACAAGACGTGTCCACTGGGAACACAATGATTTGCCATCTGCTTCAGAGAGAAGGAGAGAATCAATACACAAATATTAAAGCTGTGGCAGATGTTTTAAAACTCGTTTGAGTTCTTTTCTCAGTATTTTGATGGAAACTTTTTTGACGATTCTGCAAATTTCCTAAATATGTATTTTATTTTGAAACAGGAAATTTGATAAAGAGAAAATGTAGGTTACAATAATTGGAAGAGCTGTTCAAAAATGGGGTGTTAAAAATGCACAGATAATTTATATCGTTCAAGAAAAAAATTGTTTTGGAGATTTTCATAAAAAAAAAACAATAAAAATAACACTTAATTTTTATTTAAAAAGGTATGCTTATTTTCTATTATATTTTTCTATTAAACAATGGCTTTTTTAGTTAGATTTTAGAAATTATGTTGTGACTCAGTTGTCCCATGCCGATTTAGGATGGCAATGTTTTTAAAAGTATTTTTCCACAGATCTTTAAAGTTAGAAATTACATAATAATAACATTTATTTTAAATGGAGAAGAAAAATAATTTCAGGTCTTAAAGGGATACACATGTGTGTGAATGCTGGTAAAATTTTAATTGATTGTCCTAAATGGTTGCAGAGGGGTTTCTAATTGTGTATGAAAACTGTTGTATGGTTACTCTTAAAGTACTATAACTTCAAACCTGCTTAACCCTTCAGTGATCAGTGATTGTAATGATATAGTCAGTGGTCGCATATATTACAATTGTAGTCCGTATGAAAGAAAATCTATTTAACATTTTTGGACAAATTATTTTTTTTAAAAATAAATAAGGGTATCTAAAAATGTGATTAGTTGTAAAATATTACATTCTGTATCAATTTGTTCATTCTATTACATTACACAATATTACATTCTTTATTAATTTGTTCATATATTACAAATGGTACGGAGTACTCCACAAATTTGGATGCATTAATAATAGCAGTTCATAGCAATGCCATTTGATTTGGATTTGTTTTCAAGCCAGTATGTGAGTTAGGAGGAGTTGGGAGTCCTAACAAGTAAAAGTGATTTACCGCCAGTGTATCTGTACAAATACTCTATGAGAAACTACATTTCGACACTCAACTATTCTCAACTTTGTATGTGCCCATAAATACATAACAATCAATAATTTAACACCCAGGTGTCTTCTTTTCTTTTTGACAATCAGTGTACAATTTAGTTATTTAAAAAAAAGTTTATCATACATGTAATAAAGGAACACGATATTCGCATAAGATTTATACCAATCAGCAGGTGTGAACAAAACATTAATATTCACATTTATTTATGTCTGTCATTTTTTCTATTATAACATTTATTTGTTCTTGACCTTCAATGTTTGATTGAGACTAAATTATAAAAATTGTTATTTATTCACAAGATTTACGTGATGCCTTTAACTTTTTTAACACTTTTTCTTAGACTTCTATTCTTCTTTTTAGGTTTCTAAATAGAATCATGTTTAAAAAATTGAAGTATAAAAATGATGTGACATTTTGGATAATAATTTTACCCATTTTCAGACTAAAAACAATAATCAATTTCTATTACAACACATTACAATTTTTATTTTTGAAACATCTATCAAAACTCTCAAAGTTAAAAATCAATTTCATGTCTTTTTGTAATTCTCTGATTAATTAGAGAATTTTGGTTATTTGGAATTTCATGGGTTTAGTTTATGAATGGTTTTATTCATAAATTCTGGTTTATAGCATTCCTTTGGGTTGTCCAATGCAAGAAGTTGGGCATTTTTTACATTCAATTTTTTAATATAAAATTTTGTATATCATCTTTATTACGTTTATCTTTCATATTAGTCATCACATTCTCTATTTTACTACAGTTATTGCAATTTTTTTTTTTTTAATCTTTCTAAATTGTTTTGTTTATCTGAGGAATGTATGGTAAGCAAAAAATATTATTCTTTATAATGATAGGTACTTCCTGATTATTTATTTTTGTTTGCTTCACATTATTTATCTATCTACTCACACCAAAATATTGTTCTTCTCTCACTGTAAACAATAAATGAATAATCCTGACTTACACCAGTAATCCATGTGACCACTAAGAGGTGAAGATAGACATTAGATCTGTTTCAATTGCATATAGTGGACAGTATTGTGCATATAATAACAGAGTTGAATATATAATTTTTTATTCGGTCACATTGTATACATTTTTATGATTACAATTAAAAGATTTTTTTCCCTTTTGCCACACCTTGAAAGTCCATGAAATTTTCAAGGCAAATTATTCTCTAATGAGGTAGTTATACGAGGGTTGCCTTTTATATTTCAGGATTAGAGAACAAAAATAAATATTAATCATAGAAAACTACTTTATTGTTTTTCAAAATATTCCCCATGAAGATCTATACGCTTTTGCATGTTTGAACCAATTGTCGAAGCACTTTTGCCACTCTGATTGAGGTATCTCCAAAACATGCATTCTGAATGCAGCAACCGCTTCTTCAGGTGTCGAAAAACGTTGACATCTCAGTTTGTTTTTTACGTACGGGAATAAAAAGAAGTCATTCGATGCCAAGTCAGGACTATACGGCAGATAACTTATCAAATCGATGTTTTGAGTGCTCAAAAATGCAATTGTTTGAGCCGATGTGTGAGAGCTCGCATTGTCGTGGTGAAGAGTGATCCGTTGGTTTTCCTGATTTCTTGGAAGACAGCTGGCAAACAAATCGTTGTGTACCACTCAGAATTGACTATTCTGCGTTGTTCTAGTGGTACGGTTGCGACATTTTTTTCGAAAAAACAGGCGACCATCTGTTTGGAAGTGCTTCGTGCGCGAACAACTTTTGTTGGATTTTGCTCATCTTGAAACACCCATGCAGTCGACTGCTGTTTACTTTCGGGTTCATACGCGTAAATCCACGATTCATCACCTGTCACGATGTCATAGACGTGTTTCGAAGCACCGCGATCGTATTTTTTGAGCATTTCTTTCGATCAATCGACAGGAGCCTTTTTTTGAGCGATTGACAAATTGTGTGAGATCCATCGCGAACAAATTTTTTTGACAGTCAAATGTTCATGCAATATTGAATGTATGGTGGTCTCACTAATGCATAAGGTTGTTTCAATCTCACAATAGGTCCCATGATGATCTTGCAATATCAGTTCACGCACAGCATCAATGGTTTTCGCAACAACTGATTTTGGACGACCTTCGCGAAATTCGTCTTGGAGTGAACTACGACCACGATTGAATTGACCATGCCATCGATAAACACTGGTCCTTGATGGAGCTTCATCGCCAAAAATTGAATTAAGTTCATCCATGCACTGTTGCTCAGTTAATCCACGTCGAAAGTTGTAAAAAATAATCGCAGGAAAATGTTCACGATTTAATTCCATTTTTGGGCCAAGATGAATCTTTGAAGTTACTGTAAACAACACAAATAGCGCTCGTATATCAAAACGTTCTAAGTACGTATAATCTCAAAACATCCAACTTTACGATAGAGCTGTCAGTTGCCAGATTGTAACACCAGGGTTGCAACATCCCGAAACATAAAAGGCAACCTTCGTAGAAAAAAGAATTGTTTTTCTGAAATAATGGGCGGAGTTCAAATGCTTTTTTTAAAATTTGATTCAAAATGTTGATTGCTAATATTAATGTTTCAGATTAGTTTTGTTCATTGTAAGTAAATTAGAAAGAAATTAAAGCAGTTTGTAACACTGCCCTTTTTTTATTGTAATTTGTTTTGTTTATCTGAGGTATGTATGGTAAGCAAACTATCTTATTATTCTCTACAGTGTCAGGTACTTCATCATTATTAATTTATGGTTGCTTCACATTATTTATCTTTGTCAGTCTGTTGTTCATTTTTATTTTGTTTATATAATTAACTGGATAATTATTGAAAACTCGACATTTTTTTTCAATTTCTTAGGAATTAGAACATCGTGTAAAACAAGGAATTAGAACATTGTGTAAAAACAAACATATGCTTTACTTTATTTCTAAACATCAAAACATATCACCCGGTTTTCATGTCTACTTCCGAGAATACAAATGAATTTTAAGGAAAGTCATAGTTCAGGCAAAAATAATGAAGTATAATCAGGATATTTCACACGCTTGTAACAAAAACTAAAGCAATGTGGAATATTGTAAAAAATACGACCACATCACTCGATTCTTTGTAGAGAATGTTGTTTTAAAGGATAATAAAAGAGAAGAAAGTAAATCAAAAAAAGTTGCAAATCTCTTCAAACAACTCTTTTGCATAATTGCAGCTGATCGGACTACAACCACAAAATTCAACATCATTACCTTCCCAAATAATATTGTTTATTATTTCTATGTCTATTTCCGAACCTTGTTCTAAAGAAGTCCTCAGAATAATCAGTAAACTAAAAAATAAATATTCTTCTGGGTTGGATGAATTTCCGGATTGCTTATTAAAAACGTGCATCTGCCTTTATACATCCGTTAACTCATATTTTCAATGCTTCTTTACGCTCAGGAATACTTTCAGATATTTTCAAAGCTGCAAAAATTATGCCACTTTTTAAAAAAGGGAACAAGGATGGAATTCAATACCTCAATAAAATTTCACCTTTGTCTGTTTTCTCAAAAATATTAGACTTTTCTTTGCGCGAATGGAAAGTTTTCGCAGGAAAAACTAAGATTTTTCAGATGTTTCAAAAGCTTTTGACGTTATTGACCATAAAATCCTGCTATCAAAATTACCTCCATAAGGAATTCGTGGTATTGCCCTAGACTGGATAACCTCGTACTTAAAGCATCAATCTCAAAGAGTAGAAATACCGTACTGGCACGAACGGACATTATTTACTTATATTTCGAATTCTTTACCAATTGAGCATAGGGTCGCTCAAGGTTCCATCATAGGACCTATCCTCTTTCTATTAGGGAGTTTTAGCGCCAGGAGTAAGGGGATATCCTTAAACTCTATTGATCACGTGACTAATGCCTTTATACGGTCGTAATGAACAACTTTCAGAAGAGTTTTAGCAATTGCGCCATTGCGTTGTGCAATATAGATTATATCAAAGGAAGCATTTCAAGCGTTGAACAGAGAAATTGTATAATATATCAAATAGTGTAGGCTAGTGGTGAGACCTTTAAAACACGTTACGAGTCAACAGAACAGCAAATATACATTGTGCATGGAGTTTTAGATTTTGAATCTGCTTTTCTTGAAAATGTAGGATATACCTTAAAACTGCGTTTGTTATGAGCATAAGACATAACCTATCCCGAAGATATGGTTTGAACTCCTTTTTCGCGAATTTCTTTCCTGTCACCTCTCCAACATATCCCGTAAATTTTTGCCAGCGTTGTGGAGTTCATAAGGAATAATTGTAACTGCCTTACATACGAGAATCGGTTTATTAGAGTTGGAAAAAAAACTTTTCCTGTTTTTAGGCGGCCATTTTGCCACTTGTAAGGTGGCCGTGTAGAGACTCCCACAGGCGTGCACTATTTTTGAAGGTATAAGGTCATGCCTTAGGCCTAAGGTAAGATGTTATGAGTTCAAGGTCCGTCACGTGACTTAGTGGCTAACGCCGTTACCTTACGCGTGGCGCTAAAACTACCTAATATAGATAAACGATATACCATGTTCTATTAAAAATGGAAGAATAGTTTTGTTTGCCGATGACGCGAATGTTCGTTGCAAAAAAGAATCAATAAATAGTACGATTTCAGAAGTTTCAAATTGGTTTCGTAATAACAAATTAATAGTTAACGAAGGAAAAACGTTTTCAAGGCATTTTTGCATTTCAAATCGGCAATCTCACGATCTATTGAAAATGAACAATATGCAATTAGCTGATGTTAAAGTAACAATTTCTACGTATCTCAATTCAGTCAAACCTCAAATGGAACATGTAACAGAGTTGGTACGTATAACAGAATTAAACACTAAATTAAGTTCATAATGTTACGCATTCAGTATTCTTTCAAATTCTGTTAGCCTTCATGCAGCTTGTTGCGTGTATTTGGCAAATGCACATTCCCGCCTGAGATATGGCATAGTATTCTGGGGAAGCTCATTCTGTAGTACCCAAACCTTTAGGTTGAAGAAAATAATCCGAACAATGAAAAAATGCCATCCACGTGATTCATGCAAGCATCTCTTCATTGAGCTTGGAATCTTACCATTGCCTTGCCTATTTATTGACGAACCTGTAATTTTTGTCAAAAGTGACTTACTTAACGGAGGGAACATATTTTTATGCAATACTGATAATTATAATTACAACACATGTCGTAAAAATTACGTTCATCAAGTGTCATTATCAACAGCTCACTACAATAAATTCACATACAATACATGTACTCATACATTACTGTACAACGCATTGCCAGATGACATTAAAAATCTAAAGTCGGCACACAAATTTAAGTTAAAAGGTAAATATTTTCTGCTGCATAACTGTTTCTATACAGTTATAGACTACACTGAACATCAAAAATAAAAATAAAAAATATATTTATTCCAACAAAACAATGATACATAATTCATTAATTTACATTTGTATTATGTAATTTAAAAAAGACTTAATGAGCCTGTAACAAGTAACTAACTTCGACTTCGGGTCAATAACCCTCATCTCGATCAGGTTTGTGTCCAGTTTCCATGATTCATTGAGCAAATGCTGAGATGGCCCCTTGTTTTGCTTTTGGGCGTAAATATATCTTCATTATGCGCACGTTTTGTTGAACTCTCCTTTTGCCTGGAGTGGTGGAAGTGGTAGGAGCAGAGCTGGGGTGAATTGCAATTTTGTTGGCAATATCTGAGTTCGTTTGCCGATGCAATTGTTTTTTATAACTCGGGAATGAAAATGTCTAATATCTACAAATGTTGCTATTCTCACGTTTTTTAAATTTTATTATTAGTTTTTTAAACTTTTATTCGTTTTTCAACTATTTATAGTTCAAATGTTGGGAAGGGGTTCTGGAATTTAAGAAAACGTGCTCAATTGATTTTCTTCCCCATACGTCATATACAGTTTCTATTATTTATTGGCTAAATAAATCAAATATTATGTAGATAAGTTTGTTGTAATGTTGCGTGTACTCAACGTTATGATTAGTGAGTATATGGTACGAACATGAAAGAACAAATGCAATTGGAATATTATCGTTGAGTAATAGAACTAGTTTCATATTTTGTTCCTGATGTGCTTATCTCATCTTGGAGATAGTCTTATCCTGCATTGTTGCACCATTGTATGCTGCAAGCGCAATGCTGTAAGCTGTAAGCGCAATAATTTATCTTCTACAAAAATTCTACTAATTTCGGGAAGAGATGAAAATAAAGGCCTCTATCAACTGCTGAACGTATTTCTAGAGGAAGATGTCTACCTTATTTCTGCGCATGTGGTTGATGCAGTGCACGTCCCTCCTTGTGTTGAGGAAATTACAGATAAAGAAAATATAAATGATCTGCTGGAAGAAAAAGAAGTTGAAAAAAATTGATTGTGCAATTGTCAACTTATGGAAAATATATAATATAGCAAATGAAGGAAAGATGTCACACATATTGTTTCGCTCTTAATTAGCCATGGCTAATGAGATCTGAAGGCTGAGCAAGAGGAAGTCAATGCAATAATGAGACAGTGAATACTCAGGACTGAAAAATCTGATTTTGATTGGCTCACAAAACACTTCGGTACCTAAAGAAGTACGTTAAGATGATGTGTGAATACCGACAGAGGCAGCTCAGGGCATCAACTGATGTCACTGCAGTGCCTCTGTCCGTGAGGTCCTAGTGTTCCGAGTCCCGTCAATGACCGGATTTGCGCCACTAGGCTACATTGCTATAGAGCGCCCAAGCATTTGATGGCGCTTACGGAGGACGGCGTTGCCACTTCTCACACAGCGCTTACGAGCAACAACCGCCTTGCTGGATTGACATGAAGTTTTACAGTTTGTTCCACGCCTTTCAAAATACATGACATCAATTTCAATGAGTTGTGAAGCATTGCAAGTGGTGTTTTGCGACATTTACTGTTCAGAGTTTTTATCAGGTGCTGCCTCTTCTGGCGAGGTCGGGCACGTGCATGAATAATCCAAATGCAATTAATCATGAAGTATACAAGTTGTAAAACATTTGGACATTTTATACGCTATTCCTGAATTCAATAGAATAGACAATCCGTGACAAATGTAAGATTCTTTAGAATTTCTTATAATGAATGGCCGAATTCTTATGTACTTTTGAATCACTTTCAAATAAAGTTTAATAATAGTTTCAGTGAAATAATTGTCATCAAGTAATACAATTTTCACTTACCAAAAATTACAAAACCACTTAATTTTGTAACGATAAGACTCCCTCTAAATTTTTCACTTCCGTCCTCTTCTGATAAACCCGAGGAGTCAGATGGCAAAATCGACTATGTTGATTCATGAACTACAAATTCTTCTACGTCATCTTTTAATTCATTAGTCTTTCACCTCTCATTTTCAATGTTCACTACGTATGAAATATAGTTTTGCCAATTGTCATGTTGAAACCGCGCATAAGGGGTTCCATTTCATTGATCTAATGTTTTACCTGTGGCCATACGATTTCGATGGGGTTAAGTTCACAGTGGTAAGGAGGTAGTAACAATTCACATCCGTTTGCCTTTGCGATTTCATCAATTTAAAATTTTTCGTATTTTGGTTTTCATTTTGGGCAATGCAATCTCGCTTTAATAGATCCTCTTCATGTGCAATATTTTACTCCTGTAGCCATATCTGGATATACTCTTTCCTTCACTTGCTCGTTGGCAAAGCCTCGCATTTTCTGGAGTGATGCGGTGTGTTGTTTATAACTATTACGGAGCCCTTCGGTACATTAGGTTGCAATTTCTGCTCAAACCATTGATCGTAAAGGTCTTCATACACTTCATCGTGAGCAACTGCAGTGCTTTTATTATTATTATTATTATTATTATTATTATTATTATTATTATTATTTTATTTTTCTTCTTGTTTTTTGCTTCACCAATTCTGCTCCCACTAAAAATCCCTCAGTGCTTCCAGCATGTAACAAGGCGAAACGAGGACCCCTGGACGTCGGTGACTTGAGACGAAGACTCAAACCTGCAAGAAAAGCTTGGCGAGGTGTTTTAATTTCAGTATCTCGACAAGCTTTGTGAACATTTTGCCCAGCATTAACCCACGGCTCGTCCGTATAAATAATAGTTTTGCCTTCTTTCCGAAATTTTCTAATGTCTCTCAAATATTTGTATCTCCAGCAAATAATGACGTCCCTTTCCATTAACATTGTCATCTTTCCTCTTCTTTCGTAAACAAAACCGGTATCCTTCAAGGTATTATGCAATGTGGATCTTGATAAGTTAGGCAAATTTGTATTGGCATAATTACATTCAAAATTAATTTTAATGTTGGGGGTATATTTTAAAAAAAAGAGCTCGTGAACTTATTCCCGTATTTCAGATTTTACGTATTTATTGTACGTGAACTGCCTGGCATTTCATTTGACTTCCTATGAGTTCTCTTTTTACCTGGTGTATTTTACTGTAGTTAATTTAAAAAGTTTGTTCTTTGTGTTATCCCATACAACCTCCGCATACCCAGGCGAGAAGTCTTGCATATTAAACCCCACACTCTTCCCTACTCTTCTGTGTCCATTCTAAGAGGGAAAATTGTTAACGAAAGGTATTAATTTGTTTAAAAATGTAAAGGTAACGTCCATTGCACTGGTACAATATCAAATTTAAAAATGAAGACGTGGAAAAGAAATTTTCACTGAAGATTTATTCAGTATTATCAAGATGTTTCTTGGAACAATTCATAACACTTCCTTAAAAATATTTAAAGTAATTATTCAATATTCTTTGACAATTAGCTTTTCGCTTTTCTTGATAGGCACAAAAATATTAAAGAAGCTTTTTACTCTTGAGAAAGCTTTTTGACTAAAGACGCCGACTTGAAAGTTTCGCCGAATCACTGCTGATAACGAAAATACTGCTACAAGTAAAACACAAACCAGACCTAAGAAGACACGTTTTCACTCTTCACTGTACACCCAACTCCCTTTACATTTTATGCACACAGCACTTGTAGACGTGTGCAATACGTTAAATAAATGTTTTCACTACACGCATTAAAAACAATCGTAATCGGTATCAATTAATAGTAGTTCTAGTTGTTTGCTGGGAGAGCCAATCTTGAATCAATAATTATTTAATTGCACCTTATCAGTCTGCGCAAACCACGGTGTATACAGAAAGCGTAGATAGTATGAGATAGAGGAATCTAAGCCTTCTAAGCGGGACGTCACAAAGATTGCCGCCATCACAGTGTTGAAATCTAGGTGGCATTGGTAGTATCGATAAGAGCCGAACCAGCAGAACTTTAATACAATGTCCAAGAATATCTTATCTAACCCTAGCACTATGGAGAACTTGCATTTCGGTTTAGCCCCATGTCTAATTTATTTATTATATTTAATCGTCACAGAATTACCATCCAACTCCTTAATTTGTGAAACTTTTTTTTTTAACGAAATGAACTTTTTAGTTGCAGATCGCCCTGGAGCGGGCTCTTCAAACGAATCGCCTACACAAGCAAGAAATGATTTCGGAGAGAGAAGACACCAATGCTCAATATGCCAGAAGAGCTTGTCTCAAAAGAAATATTTACTCCGGCACATGCGGATACACACTAGAAAAAATCATTTTGAATGTTCGGTCTGCCAGAAGGGCTTCTCCCAAAGAGGACATTTATATAACCACATGCGGATTCACACAGGGGAAAAGCCTTTTGAATGTTCTGTCTGCCAAAAGGGTTTTTCCCAAAGAGGACATTTAAGTAACCATATGTGGATTCACACAGAGGAAAAGCCTTTTGAATGTTCTGTCTGCCAGAAGGGTTTCTCAGATAGGGGAAAATTAAGTAAACACATGAGGATTCATACAGGGGAAAAGCCCTTTAAATGTTCTGTCTGTCAGAAGGGTTTTTCTCAAAGGGGCTATTTAAGCGTCCACATGCGGACTCACACAGGGGAAAGGCCTTTTCTGTGTTCTGTCTGCGAGAAGGGTTTTCCTCGAAAGGAATATTTAAACATTCACATGCGGACTCACACAGGGGAAAAGCCTTTTGAATGTTCTGTATGCCAAAAGGGTTTCTCAGTTAAGGGAACATTAAGTAAACACATGCTGATTCACACAGGGGAAAAGCCTTTTAAATGTTCTGTCTGCCAGAAGGGTTTTTCTCGAAAGAAATATTTAAGCATTCATATGCGGATTCACACAGGGGAAAAGCCCTTTAAATGTTCTGTCTGCCAAATGGATTATAATCAAAGGGAATATTTAAGCATGCACATGCGGATTTTACACAGGCAAAAAGACCTGTGAGTTTTTTCTCTGCCGGAATGGTTTTCAAAATGGGGACATTTAAGTATCCACACGCGGATTCATGCAGTGGAAAAGGGTTTTTAATATTCTCTCTATCAGGAAAGTGTTTCTTGAAAGAAACATTTAAGCTTTGCATACGCAGATTGTCTCGAGGGAAAAGTCTTTTAAATATTCTGTTAAGTATATGCGTTTTTTCTAAAAGGGACTTCGCCTTAATTTACAACATGCGTCTCCACACAAGACAAGGCCCTGTGAATGATTATTTCTACGAGAAGAGTTCTCCCAAAGCGAACTCTCACCGGGGATCATCCACTCGTACATGAACGATTATAATTCAGAAACTGTTTGGTTGAAACAATCACACGTGTCTTGTATTAAAAATAAATATGTGAAGAAAACAGGTCACACTAAAATGGTTCTTTCGTTTTATATTCACTATTTGTTATGTTTTGGATTTATGCGTAACAATGTACATATTTAATGTTGTTTGTGTGAATTCGAACTCAGAGGCTATGCAAACAAATAAAAGAAACTGATAGTTTGTGAGAGTCCGTCCTCAGCGAGAAGCCCTTGAGGGTGGGCTGTGCGTGTCCTGAAAGCCCCCCCCTCCCCACCGCAGAGCTTTGGCTCCGGTGCACTTAGCATATGGAATCGAATACGATTTATTGTTAACAACTACTCATTTGGATTCCCCTACCTGACGACTATCAATGGTAAATAGGAAACATTTTTTATTGTCAAAACAAAATTCTTCTCCGTCTTCTTTGTCTCTCTCGTGTCATTCTCCTTCTCCCTTTTCGCCCGCCTCCGCCTTCTTTCGCAAGACCTCCGTTTCTGTTTTTTGCCTCCGTCTCCTCTCCCGAATATTTTTCTTCCCCTTTTCCGAAGCCTCCTTCGCCTCCTTTTCCGAATTCTCCTCAGTTTCCTTCGAACTCTTCCCGTCCGTGTTCGTATAATTTCCTTGGCCTTGCCATCGAAGGCATAGAAAGTTCTCTCAAATCAATTGTGGTAAAAATACTATCCGTAAATATGTGCACTGTCGCGGGTTGGAAATTATTTGCATTTAGGTGAATCATACTAGTCGT
Organism: Gryllus bimaculatus; assembly: GCA_017312745.1. Classification (NCBI taxonomy): domain Eukaryota; kingdom Metazoa; phylum Arthropoda; class Insecta; order Orthoptera; family Gryllidae; genus Gryllus; species Gryllus bimaculatus. The sequence goes on along the minus strand of BOPP01000390.1, from coordinate 65,283 downwards.
GACATCTTTTCTTCATTCGCAATAATATATTGTAACGTTTTTCATGGTGAATTAAAACCAACACTATTTTAAACAAAAACGTTTATTCGTGAACAATTATACACTAAAATCTACTGACACTAAAAACTACTTGGTCTATTTACATATATATTACACTTAATTATTTTTCTTTACACACGACTCCGTTCTCTTGATTATTTATTTACACAGTTCACTTCTTACACACTATCTATTTACACTGTTCTCTTCTTCTACAGTATCACCCAGGCCGATCAGCAAGCTCACACTTTTATGGAAAATCTTCACTTCCAACAAACTAGATACCTTAAAACTAATTATGTGTTCTGGCACAGAAAAAATCACTATCCTTAATTCTTATAAAGCTAACAAATTCGCTACTTACAGTAACTGAAAAAGGATCCACACTTCTAGTCTTCAATCCTGTCTCAAAGGCAGCAAATGATGCAATCTTATTTTGTTCACACCATGCACTGAAATTCGTTCATCGTTCATCTTGTATGTTCAGCCTTTCTCTTCTTTCACTAGGAGTTGTTCGATTTCGTGGTAAATGTTTGGATAAGTACTTAGGCTGATTTTCGAATGTAGTAGGATACGCATCTTCAGTCAATTTTAATTTGTCCCGAGGTACAGATATGAAAGATCCATCTTCACAGGCAAATTTTTACCGAAGTGCTTAATACACACGACTGAGGATGACGAGGGCTGGAAATCGGCCCGATTAATAGATCTGACCCATAGCTTTCTCCTGGTTTCGTCACTCGGGAATGAAAATGTGATCACACAGCAACTGAGAGACATATTGCAATACTTTCCTAATAAGCCTATTATTGTTCTTTAATCAACATCAGAAACGAGCAACCATATGAGTTCACAATTACAGCACAACTAAACCACTTAAAACATTCACGCTTCCCCTACTTCGGCGGCCATATTAGAATGAAATTTCTGGAGGAGCAGGACTGTATGTATACAGAGGGCCTTGGCCAGCCAGTATATCCAGAGTTTAGGGTGTCACGGTTCATTTGGTTCACTGATCTGGTTCACTAGAGGAGAATCGACTCACTGAACTGAATCCTTGTTTACTATTCGCGTGTTGTAATGTTCACCATGTTATCACAAGAATTATAATTTCTATTTAACACTCACATGCTACTTAAACTATCATTACTACTGTAGCGTCGTGCCACGCTCAAAACAGACAACCACGTGGAAATCTGCGAAGCATCGCCGGATGTTAAACAAAGCGCGGAGTGACGACGCACTGGGACTTTCCGTGGACGTAGCGGGCCCAGAGCGGCTTTGGGAAGGAGGCATTAGGGGCGGCGGGTCAAAAGGGCCCATATAAGGCCAGGATAACAATGCCCCAGTCTTGTTCTAGCGGCGTCGGCGACAGGTGAAGCGCGTGTAGGTGCACTAAGGCGAGGGGCTGGCAATTCATTGTCGTGACTTGCGAGACGCGTACATTATCTTAAAGTAGAGCGGCTTCATTCAGGGAACATCGGTGGCATGTTGCGGTGTGGTAGTCGTTCTTAAATTATCTCTCCTTGTAGCGAGTCTATTTATTTAGATTGTAAGCAGGGTAGTTGTTAAATTGAGACCACGGCCTAATTGTTAATAAATGTACTGCTTTACAAACCACTCTCGTCTGTGTTCGATTACACCCGTATGACGCCACACTACACAAAGCCAATATTTTATTACCAATAAAGCATCTTATATACTTAACACATTTTTATACGCTTTAGAATCCGCAGTATATTTCACTAACACTTTCTACATAAACTTTTATTATTGGGGGGCTATAATATAACATCAACCCGTCTATTTCTTTTTTTCAAACAAACACTATATGTTAAATATAGCAGTATTTTATTAGAAAAAAGAAAACAAATCACATAATCGCTGAAATCATAGAATTTTAATTGTATTAAAAATACTATGGTAGTAAAATTAATGTAACGTCTCTGTTCTAATTACGTATAACATCCTTATAACAAGAAAAAAAAACTTCACTGATCCATCAACGTATCGCCAAATCTGCTTTTATCTGAAAAAATACACACTTTACTTTTTATGAACTGAAGTTCAGTAAATTAATAAGAAGAGTCCTTTCACACACACTTTTTCACGTTATGACCATTCTCATCTATGACTGCAAATCTACTCAAAACTATCTGTTCTATCCTTTCTCTCAGTTAATTTCATTTCTTTCTGGCATACATTACATACACGCTGAGACGCAAGTAAACCTACTTTCTAATACCACTGAATCACATTCAAACTTTTCTCTTGCCATAAATCGTAAATAAATCCTAAATTCATACCTTCCATCTCGGTAGACACACAAAACTATTAAAATGTAACTTGAAATGACACAAATCACGCAAATCCACGCCAACAAAGTCTTTATAATTTTACAATTCATCAATTGATGAAGTAAATAATTCTGTCGTCATAGTAACAACTAAATGTGTTATTAGGAGGCTGTTTAATTAATAAATCAAGTCTATATTTGTAATCCATTTCAACCAGGAAGCAAAAGTCTTATTTTGTGCTTTGAAAAGTGTTGTGAGTGTAATTTTAGATGTGAATTGAAATTTAAAATGTGAAGAAAAAATGTTTCGTAATAGCAAAATATATAGCTTTATATGGCATAGTCAAATTGTGTATATATTTATGCTTTGAAACAATGCCAGCAAAATTATTCTCTAGTAATTGAAGTGAACCGCGCAACTGTAATCTTATGAATCACGAGAAATAGTGAACTGTATCAGTGAACCAAAGGAATTGGTGACACCGTAAACTCCGGCCGGCTCTTTCCCCGCGGCGAGGACGACCGCACCTCCGGCCAGCAACGCGGCATACATTCCATCGCCGCACCCGTCCGCGGGGCTATAGGGCTGCGTAAACCAAATGCGTAATCGGAAGAAAGAAACGAAAAGAAGTTGCAGCCTCACACGCGACTGGACGAATGCTTCAATCGCCTCCTCAGATCCGTGCGCCTCGCCCTAATTGCCTAAAATCAGCAATTGGGAGATGTGGCGGGGCGGCCTTCCGACCAATGGTGCTTTTCTCGCGCGTCAAGGAAATTTCAGTTTCGTTTGTACAGAACGTTCAGGGCAGTGAACGATTATAATGACAGATTGTATAAAGCCTGTTTTACACGATCATTTTTTCATCATTTTTCGCCGGTACAGAAAAGATACAGGCCAGACGGGATGTAATTTGTACGAAAAAATGACGCATGCTTAATGTTTCGGTACAGATTTCATCTAGTTTGACTACCGCGCTCCTGGCGGCACGTAACGGGACTTTCTCTAATTTGTGATGCGTGTGGAGCGATATGATCATTTTGTTGTTGCTTGAGAGCGTTCTGATGTGTTGAATTGTAATGGGAAGTGATTATGTAAAGATAAATAAATTATGCGCTATATTCTAATATTGTCGCATTCGAGCTCAGTCCTAACCTAACCTAACCTAACTTAATTTGTTACCAAAGATGCGATGTTCACATGTTTGAACTTCAGCGCTACATACGGCGTCTGGAGGAAATATTTTCTTCATGATTACGTACAAAGATAGAAATGACAGTGTAAAACACTCATCCAGTTTCGGCACCGAAACATACTGCGTAGAAACGAACGTCCTTTTTCTATCCATTTACTGTACAGAAAAATGATGAAAAAAGGATGCAATTCAGTGAATACTTTCATTCACACGTTATTTTATATGCCTGATTCATATACATAAAAAATGAACTTCATGTAGCTGAAAAAACTTTTTTTTTAATAAATAAAATTAAAAATATACAATAATTACTAAAAAGAATTTACAAAGGAAGTTAACATGTGCAGACATAATGAAGTGTCTAGT
>BOPP01000390.1:0-54341 GCA_017312745.1 Gryllus bimaculatus | reverse complement strand
ACAACCTTACTTTGAAAATGCGCGCCAAAACGCAACAGCTGCGCTATCTGCACCAGGTCCGGGTGAGGGAGGAAACAAACTTAGTCCCCCGCCTTTTAACATTGAGTGAACCGGCCCTGTAGAGGAGCTCGCGTGTTGGTTATGAATGTAGTACAAAGTAACAGATAGTTATTGTAATATTTTCTTTCTTTTATAAGGTAAGTCAGCTTCGAATGCTCTGAAATATATCTGTGTCGTGTAATAATTTACTCTTCAGAACTGTTTTCTTTGTTGGCATTCAACTATTATTAAATAAATAAACACGTGTCTCGCATTTTGACTTTGAGGTCATGTAGAGAACTATAAGAGACGATATTCACTCCTTCAGAATAAAGCAATTATGTGGGAGTTGTGGTTAAGTTTTGTGGTGTAGTTTACAACTGACAAAACATCACCTCCAACAAAAACTGCAAATAGTGTGCTATTACAGTGTGTATTGCCTTGCCAAAGTAGCTGCTACATCAATTGAATTAAATACTTTGTATTTGGCATTTTCAAGTGTGGGGATGGAGCCTCATCAGGGTAACCAAATACCCCTTTCTGGAAGCGAAAGTGTTGATAACAAAAGAGGAAACGCTACCAGTAGTTCATCAATTTCCAAACGGCGAAAAAAAAGAAAAGGGAAAGCCAAGAAATATAACAAATTCACTGCAATTGCAGGATGTAAAGGTGAGTAATGGAGGGGAAGATAGGAACCATTTTACACAAATGTATTTAATACAAATATTGAAAGAATTTTAAAAATTGTTTGTAGTACAAATGAGTCCTAAAATATTTTAAATATATTATTATAATTATATTTAAATGCAAATATTGTATTTCATTATTTGAATAGTTTTCATTTTGCAAGAGTTAAAGTGTAAAGTTTAATTTTTGTTATAATTTGGATTTCTTGTATTCAGCATTTCAATATTAGGGGGCCTCATGGTTTCATCATGTTTGGAGCTCATTGGGATTTTAATCTGGCCCTGGAGTTGGGGATGGGGAAGTAGGGATGCACTAGGTTGGGGCTGTTGCTCGTGGGACATGGTTAGGCTGTGTTGGAATTGGGGCGGTGGAAGACAGATAATCCTTAGAAAGGTACTTTATCTCCGAAATATCCTCCCTAAGAAAGTCTTCTGGTGTATTCATTCCAATTGCAGAAGTCCTTTAGCTTTTCGACACGCATGAGTTTGGAAATTATATTTTTTGACCAAATAAGTCTAAATAGAATTCAAATTGTTGGTATTGAAGAGCTTCCATTTCTGTTTTTAAGGTTCAAATGATGTGTAGTGGTAGGAGTAGAGTTGGGGGTATGTTGCTATTTTGTTGGTAATACAGAGGAATCAAATCTTGAGTTTGTTTCCCAATGCAAATAAGTTTTCTCTCTGGAATGAAAATGTCTAGTTTTTACAAATTTTGCTGATTGTGTGCTTTTAAATTTTATTTTATTTTTTAAAAAATTTTATTATTCTTTCAACTATTTATAGTTTAAATGTTAGGAAGGGGTTATGGAACTAAAAAAAATGTGATCAGTTCATTTTCTCCCCCATATGGCACATAGTTTTTACTGTTTTTTTTACCAAATAAATAAATAAAAGGCAACAATAATAGTAATGATGATTTCATTTTGGTTCTTTGATAGTACACTTACCATTCTAAGATCATGGCATGAATGGCCTGAATTGAGTTTAACAAACTATTGACTAATACAAATTTTAACTGTTTTACTGTCAAACTGTGTAAAATAAAAATTAAAAAAAAATTCTCATGAAATAGGATGAGTACTATGTTACTAATTAATGTTTAATATTAGTATACAAATAATTACATTGAATGTAAAAAATACATACATTGTAACATAATATATATACAATTACAATATACAATTAAATACATACAATTTTTTAGTATATAATACTAAGTTTCATATTTACATTTATCTATACACTAGCACATATAGATTCAGCACAGTACATTTCATTTTTTTTTTTTTTTTTAATTTCTATGCAATCCACAATATTCCACATGGCAGATAATGTTTTTTTATGACTTGACTAAAGAATATAATGCTTGTTTATTAAGTATTTCTTTAGTTCTTTTTTGAATTTGAAATTACTTACATTTTTTATTTTATTTGGCAATTTGTTGAAAATTTTCACTCCCAGAAGATGAGGATACCTGTCAGATTTTTGAGTCTGTACTCACAATGTGTTTATTGTTATTATTTATGGTATTATAGTTCTGTATATCTTTTTCTAACATGGTTCCATTGGACTTAGTTAAAAGTATGGTATTGTATATGTATAGCCCATTTACAGTTAGGAAATTCCGTTTGGAATTTATCTCTGCAGGTTTCTGTTCTTTTCATGTTATGTGTTGTTCTAATTGATTGATTTTGCAAAGTGAATATTTTAGATACATATGTTTTGTGTGTACCACCTCACATATTAATTCCATACAGAATATGAGTATATATTATTCTGTAATAAATCACTTTTAGTTCCCTTTCTCCTAGTATTTTACCAAATTTTCCTAATACAAAAATTCCTGACCTCGGTTTATTTCACACTGTCAATGTGACCCTCCCAGGATAAGGAACAGTCCATCTCTTCTCCCAGGAATTTGATCATCTGTACATTTGGTATAGGTTCATTTTGTATATTTGTTGTAATGGATTCTTTGTCTGAAGGATTGTGTGAACATTACTGTATTTGTTTTGTTAACATTAAAATTTAGACCAAATACCTTGAACGATTGAACAGTTTCTAATAGGCAGCTTTTAGTTAATTTATTAATTCATCTTGTGATTTGTGCCAACATAGAAGCATTGTATCATCTGCATACATTGTAAATTTGTCATTGGTTTGTTGAAAATTATTGACATACACTATATACAATAATGGGCCTAGCACTGATTTTTGTGGAAGTCCACCGTGCGTAGTAATTGTTTGATCTGCATCTGTTTATGGTGTTATTTTTGAAGTAGAGTGTTTCTGTAGATTGTTGGCAGTCAGTGGGAAATGATTTTAGAAGATGGAATGGTAGAATATGGACAATTCCCCTTTTTCCATATTTTTCTAATTTGTCTTAAGAGTATGGTTGGATTTACTTTACCGAACGCTTTGGACATATCCATAAATATTCCACTAACCTTCAATCCTTCGTGAAGCTTGGTTAGAATAGTATTGTACAAGTCTGTGATTGGAGTGATGGTTGAGTGTCCTTTTCTAAAACCATTCTGATAGTCTGACAGTAGTGAGTTTTCTTCAAAATAAAAATTTAACCTAGTTTCTTATAGTCAACCTAGCTTTTGTATATCTTTCTGTTATTGATCTTGTGATTTGTTTTGTGTTATTGCTATGTTTTTGGTGTTTTGCTTGAAGTCCAATGTAGCATAGCCGACCATAGCGTAATGATCTGAAATGTTCATATTCAGTACACCTGCTGTGCTCTCCTCATCTAAATTTGTGATTATGTTGTCTATTAAAGTGTAAGAGTGGGATGTTTCCCTGGTTGGTGTTTTTACTGCAAGTCGTAGTCAAACTGAAGTTACTAAATTTTTGAAAGTACGAGTAGCAAAATCATTATCTGCGATGTTTATATTAAAATCTCCCAAGATAATTATTGTAGGTGATGTTTTTGAATAAATTCACCAGTAGCTTTTCAAAACTAATAAAGAAGTTTGTATTCCAACTACAATTTTTTTTTGGTCCAAAACTGCTCACTGCAGCTACCTCAAAATCTTCTTTCATGTAGAACTGCTTTGTATTTTCTACTTGTCGTGATAAATTTCTTAAATATACTGCTACAGTAATTTACTTACTTAAATATAATAGTAATTACTTAAATATACTACTTTCTAAGTGCCGTGATAAATTTCTTAAATATACTGCTACACCTCCACCCTTATGAAGTTTTCTGCAGAAATAGTCTACTAATTTATAATTTTTGAGAGAGTACTTTTGAATTTTATTTTCTTTTAGACCGTGCTCTGTTACAATAAACATTTGTGACTGAATATCATTTAATGCAGTTTCTAATATCTCTGGTTTGTTGTTGGCCGTTTTGTTTGTTTTGGTAGATAATTTGAAAAGTGTATTTCATTGTTGCTATTACTTCATTTTGCTGATGGACGGCAGGGTTAATTAATTTTCCTGACCCTGAAAAGAGTAGCTAATGTTTTCAAGTATCAATTTATTTAGTATGATCTCTGAATAATTTGCGAGATCTCTTTCGCAAGCCACTGTTTCCCCAATCTATTCATTTGCATTTCATGACATGTAAACATGCCTCTATCTATTTTGTTTAAATTTAAAATATTACATTTGCGATATATTAAGCACAGATATTTCTGCTTAATATGAGTTTTCCTAATTTACTTGTTCAGGCAGGAGTTATAGAGAAATTGTGTCTATGAGGAATTGTTGCTACTATAATATTTTGATCCTGGTTTGCATTTAAAAATTGTTTAAAACCCCACAAACATTTTTCGGTTTCATTGCAATAGACATCATTTGCTCCTGCAATGCAGAGTCTTGAGTAGTTCCATTAAGTGGACCTACCCCAATAATGCTATTTGTTCACGCATCTGGTTTTATAATCCCCATTACTTAAAAGTTTTTATTTACCTCCTTAATATTGGATGACAATGATCTTCCATGGCTATCACCATACACTGACAAGTTTGGCCTACTATCTTGCGGTCATGTTCTACAGCAATCCTTAGTGCACTCCTCTGGCGGATCTCTCAGTGGCGATGGTTCGCTGGATTCATTCATCCCGTCTTCATTACACAAAGCTGTAAATTTGTGGGTCAGTTGCAGTTCACTGTCCTTTTACACTTGCCCACTGGCTTCCTTCTTTCGCCCTGTTCCAATTTTCTTGATTGTAACACACTACTCTCGTTTCTGCAACGTCTTCATGATGCCCATGTGGGCAGGATCCCCAAAGCGAGTTCTCTTCTTTTAATTTGCAGAGGTCATTTTTTATTGTAGAGATTACTTAAGATTAGAAAGTTTGCTACGGATTCCCTTAACTCGTTTTTGATGGTCAGCGCATTTTGTGTTACACCAAGACCCCTCTTTAAGACATACTAGAAAGATGCCACTACTGTGCCCAATGCCATTTTGGAACTTTACTGTAGTAGATTATATAATACTATACTATATAATAAATGTTATTAAGGATTACTCTGTTACCAAGGGCAGACTATATCCATTTGAATGTGTTACTTTTTATAGTATTTGAATGCATAGCTTCTAAAGCTATCATTTAATCTGCATTACCCAATTATAGTATGTTTCATTCCTGAGGTATTATAATTGTGATTATTTGAAAACTAAATATTGAATGAAATTAGTATTTACAAATATGTATGTAGCAACTCTTCCAGTTTAACATTTTAGAGCCAGGAATCCTTAAGATACAAGTACTAAATTATTGTTCTTTTTTCATAATTTTTTAATTATTTTATTATTATTATTATTAATAATTATTATTATTATTATTATTATTATTATTATTATTATTATTATTATTATTATTATTATTATTTGAAAAGTATTTGTTCATTCATTGTTAATAGCACTATATCAACATAAGATACCTTTTGTATATTTTGTATCAAATATATACACAATTTTTTTATACAAAAATGTAGCTGACAGAGCAATACTTTGCTATTGCAGTATATTAAATACACTTTAGGTTCAAATATAATTTATTCAATGAAGATCAACTACGCATTAACTACCCTTTACTCTATTGCGCCCACCTTGTTAATTAACGTTGTGCCTCACACGTTCGGTGTAAATCAAACCACTCTTTAAAAACTCCTGTGTTAATAAGAACAAACTGAAAGAATCAGTTGAATATTTTTTGCATCTATATGCGACAGCCCCTTTAATTTGTTTACAGATATGATGTGTTGACTCTTTTCTGCCTGGAAATATTTTGCGATTTTTTTAAAATTTTTTTTGAAAATGTGTTGGGAATTATTTGAGAACAAAAACAATATTATTTTTTTACAGTTATTTTTATGATGTGTAATGTGACAAACTATTCAAAAGAAAGTCTGGTTCATGAAAAGTTGTGTGTCTGATACAAAAGTTTAATTATAAAATACAGTTTACCATTTGAATGTGGTGTGCCGATGCTGTAAACTGTTTTAAAAGTATTTTCATGTGTTTAAAATAAATGTCTTGCCCAGCTTGGTTCAATAACTCCTGTTCATAAATTCCCAACTCCCAATGTCCTTGTATATTACTTCCATACAGGTTATGAACTGGTATTATTGCTGTTTAAAAATTACAATCGCTATAAAATATATTTCCAGGTATGAATAATGCAAATAGTTAATTTAGTACAGCTATATTTTTTACATTTTTAATAATCCTTAGTAAATACTACCAGGGTTACCAGAAAATGTTTCCCTATCAGAGGATATTTTACATTTTTATACTCCACGATGTATAGACAATGTACTCATTAATTCCAAACCATTAATAGTCTTTAAAAAGCATATTAGGCTTTGCATCATTAAAAATGACAGCTTTCGATCGGAGAACTTTGCCCTTGCACTCACCTTCATTATCCACCACGCAATAAATATAGATGTTTTAAATCACAGTAAGCGTAATGATATATTGTGCATACCATTTATTTGAGTAAAAATGTAGATATTCAAGACATGAAGTCCCTTAATAATTTTTTTTTTTTTAATTATACCAGTAATATATTCAATTCAACAGGACAAAAAGGAGGACATTCCACGTAACAGAACAGGAGGATTATGTTAAAAAAGGAGGACAAGTCCCCCAAGTGGTGGACAGGTGTTGTAATATTCGCAAATCCGCCCCTTTTAAAATTAATTACCTGTTATTCCTTGACTGAAAATGTAATACTAAATGTTCCATGCGTTGTCATTCCTAAGAAAATTCTCTCAAATTCTCGTTACTAATCTAAGAACAAACGCGTGTTTTCATCTGTATTCATAATACAAAATATGTATGGGATAGGATAGGGATCCAGAAATTAAGAAATCGTTTACAGAATACTATGTCACACACAGTTTTCAACTTAGTTTACACGCAATTTTATCTTTCGTTATATTATGTAACTAAATAAATAAAATCTAAAGCCTCATAATGGTTACATGTCCAACGACGAGAGGAATGCAAATGATCAAATATACAATTTCATAAATGTAAAATTACGCTAAGCTACTCATATTTTTAAATAATTGTACGTGATTTATTATTTTTTAATTTTAAGGAACTTAATTTTTTGAACCGATTTCGTATAACAAAAAATCTATCAGTAATGTACTTTTGCGATGTTAAATTTTTATTTTCAGTTTTCGAAAATAGTGCGCCGAAAACGGGAAAAGCATAATTTTCTTTACCCTACTCTGCAACATACATGAAAAAATTTGAAGCCATTTGAGAAAATGGTTTTAAAAGCGCATATTTTTACGTAAAATTACATTAAAATATTCATATTTTCGAAAACGTGAACTTGATCTTATTTAAAAATCTGTTTCTGCTGAACACATTTCATGAAGAAAACAATATCTTCGTAATTGTAGTTGTAGAAAGACGCCCAAAAATATTTCAATTCTTGTTATTCTCGAAAAATTCTATTCTCTTAAACGTCCTTTACGCTATCCGACAGTAAAATTTAAACAAAAAATGGAGCGTGTTTTGAAATTTTTGAAAATGTTGTAGGGGCTTCATGCCAAACACCTCCTTTCTCCCATACACACACAAAATGTTTCAAATTCAGGGGCAGTCATATCTGACATTAGATCAATTCAGGAATATTAATTTTCGTGAAAATTTTGCTTACGGTTTCGCCGCTTGCGTTGTTCAAAGACGGCCGGGCGTTTTGCCGTCAATCGATTTTTCGATATCAAGAACCCATAAAACGAGGCTACACCACGTGTTAAAGTAATTTACTATATGTAGGCGCAAGATTAATCCAGGGCCTGGTAATAAGTTATTCTGTCGAAAATTCGTCATTTTCCCCTGCAGCATTTCAATATTTTCTCAATGCTCCGTAGGCAGTGGCGAGTGAGTGTGAAGGATAAATTAATCAAATCCATCTCTTAAAAGCACGATGTAAAATATTAAATGCAAGATATTTTTACGAACTTTGTGAACAAGGGCGTCTTTCAACTAGCAAATTCAGTTCAAGGGAGATTTGCGTATTTTGTTACAAACAAATTGTCGCTTTGTCTTTGTTTTTCGCCAAGTGAGCAAAATAATTTTACTTTTTATTTCAAAACTTGTGTCGCACTATAATTGCAGCGCACCCTCATTTTCAGTCATGAACAGCCTCTGGTTACACTTTGCACACTAAATCATCAAATATGTTACATTTCTTACAATTCACAATCACGAAAATGCGTGTCTAACATATTAGTATTACAAAAGCCGTTGCAACTCAAGTGTACGCACGGAGAAGTTTCAGAGTCCACCTCAAATCATTTACGTTTCACGTAATTATTAACGTTCATCCCCTGCTCCGTTTTTAACAGTTACACTTGAAAGAAATGCCGAAAGTTCAACATTAGAAGTTTAAAAGGATCGGCTCAATTTTTTGTATAATTACTATCATAAGTTTCTAAAAGTAAGAAGTTGATAGAGATAAGAGGCTTCGAAATTGAAAACAGCAATATTTTTCTTCTTTCAGTGTATGCCGAATTTCCCAGATGGAGTCCTGCTTTCATACGGTTGATGTTGGATTTCATGCACAACGGTCAAACATGTCCTAAGGTTACTATTATTTTGTCATATTTTTTCTTTGTTGATGCATTTGTTTGTTACTTCATCATTTGTACCTTTTGCTATTGTAAGCAAGAATCAACCAGTCTTAATATTAGATGGAGTAATTGTGTATATTTTAGGTGAAGATGTTATTTTACGTCGTTAGAATGTCGTTGGGGCTTCATGAACTCCCAAAAATTAAAATATTCGTTTCAAATTCAAGGGATCGGGACATCAGATAGGTCCGGTGATAATACCAGTAAGTTACCTGCGCCGTTCGCAGTGGGGCAGTTGGAGATTTCACTGAAAACCAATTTTTCGGTAACAAGGGCCAACAAAATGTGGATTCTGACTACACTGCTTCTTAGGCGAGTGATTTACTAAATACGCGGGCAAGAAAATGTATTACAATGCTACGAATGATTCTAAATTTTTGCATTTTGTAAAGAGAGTACATTTATAAAATGGTTCGTTAAATATTTGCTGAATTATCGAAAATTACAAAATTAAAATTTTTGCGTCATCTTCGTACAACTACAATATTACGTAAATACAGATTCAGAAAAAATATTTTCTGTAACAAGGACTCCATTTTTTTCTCAAATAGAGAAAAGTGTACTTAATAATATGGCATATATCCTATTTACTTTAATATTTTGTATTCTTGAAAATTGCAAAATTTTAAAATGGTGTCTTTACGACAACCACAGTAATTTTTTATTTAGGAAATTTGTTCCTCGAAATTAAATCTCTAAATAACGTCATGGAATTTTTTCTTCGATCTCGTCCGAATGCAATTAAAACTTCTAAATTTTCGAAAATTGCAAATGTTCAACTTTCCTTTTAAAGCGTCAAGAACGTTGCGTCGGTTCGGGCGATTGGAGAAGTGGTTCTTCTGCTCCTTTTGAGTTCGAATAATTTTTTTTTTTTTTTTTTGGTTGGTAACGTGTTTTGCAGCTACAAATAGTATAATATTAGATTAACATATGTATGAAGGGGTGTACCAGCTGAGCGCGCCAAAGTCAAAATTTCACCTCATTAAAAGTATCCAGACGCTTTAAGAACCAGACAGAGAAATATCGAAGTGTAGGACAGAAATCTAGTATTCGCTTTAGATGGCCCGCGAAAGATTATGCTGCGGCATGTGATACAGACAGTAAAATTGTGCTTCTGGTGATTCTTTAATCGATCTGGCCGATATCACATCCCCTTGAATTTAAAACGAGTATAATAATTTTGGTACTTCGCATAGATACCCAATTTCAAACTTTTCTCAAAAATGACTGGTTTTCTTTCATTTTATTTCTCACTCTCGAAAAAACTTACAAATATTGCACTATTTTCATTATTTTATTTCATTGAACTAAACATTTTGAAAATTTCAAGAGTTAAAATATTGGGGGACGACATTATTGGAGATAATGGATACGAGTGAAACATATTCTGAAAAAAATACCTTAAGTGAATTTTTTTCAGTCAGTTTTCGCGTAATTTTGGGTGAAATACTGACGATATAAGAAAAATACGTGAACAAGATTTTCTCACGATTCGAAAAGTGTTTTTGAAATTCGTTGCCAAAATAGAGCAATCTACGCATAGTAATACGGTGACATAGTTCAATTTTTTCGATCTTTTGTAACAGGAAATGTTTATTAATGCAATCTAATTTCCAATATTAGCTTTTAAATTGAGACTTGTAGAGTTTTTTCTTCATATGAGTAGTTTTAGCGTAATTAAGGTTCTATCGTTTGACTTTTCAAGTGATGCTAGTAGGATAGCAAGTGCAAGAATACGAAGGATGTTCCGAAAATATGTTTCGTCTTTTTGAAAGAGAAGATAGCGACTGCGGCCGAGTCGCTAGCTGCTTGGCAGTCTGGAGGCGCCGCGCCGCGTCTTAAGACACTAGTGTCGACGTTTTGGTCGCCATTCTGCGATGTTCCTCAGGGCGGAAATGCGTTTCACGGCCGAAACATTGGCATCTCTCCCTGTCAGCCAAGTAGGAAATGTTACACCAGGTTTGAAAGAAAAGATAGTTCAGAAGAATCCGTCTAAGAATGAGCCAAAGGGATAGATCTCTAAACAAGTGAACATCACAGGTAATTTAGAGAAGTATCCCTCCGCCGCCAAAGCTGTTCAGCCACGCCAATTTTATGTGTAATTACATAAAATCCCGTCGCTAATCAACACGGGCGGCGAGACACGGGTGTACCACTTACACCCAGAACCCAAGGCCGCCTCAATGACGTGAAGCAACCTGGTTGGCCAGTGGCACTGTCCGCAAGGGAAAAGCGTTGTGGGACGCGAAAAGCGGCTCTCCTTGACGTTCCGCGACTTCCTCACCCAACTCCCGTCCGCCTCTGCGAACGCGTGACATGGTGGCGTGGTGCGAGACATCCCAAGACCGCACTCCGCATGGCTCACGCATGACCATGGGGTAACGGTTAGCGTATGAAGCCGTAGATTTTCAAGGGCGAAAAAAGCCCTTCCTTCAAAGGGGAAGTAAAGCCGGTGTTGTAGATATACCGCATGTAAAATATCCTCAAGCCTAAAAGAAGCCTCTTGAGCTAAATTCAAATCACCTATTTCGTCGTCCGAGTAATACCTTCTTTCTCTGCTAGATGGTGAAAGGAGCGTAGCGAAATGTACGTGGTCAGACGGAAGAGCGGGCCTCATGGCCTGAGTCCCGCCACGTGAAATCCGGCATTGAAACGAATGGAAGAACAGAATCATAGCTTCGTACGGGGGCGATTGGAACACGTAGGTCACATCCCCGATCTTGCCACCATCGGTCTTCCACCCAATCCCTGCGTTGGAAGCCGCACTCTCTGGGCCAATGAGGCGGAGGAACAAGTTGTGCGACTCTTCCTTGCGTCGAAAGCCACCGAGTTTTACCATGGTGGCTTCTTCAAACTGATTGCGTGCTATGACAATGGTCTTAATGGCTGTGTCGAAAAATGTGCAAGGTGTATAGTTAATGATATCATGGTGTATTTTTATCGGGCAATAAAGTTTTTCCAAGTGGTGGTGGTAGGGGAAACAAACTAGAAAGAATGTGCTGATGTAGCACAACTAATTCCAGTCTCTTGCTCTGTGATATAAAAATTCATTAATTGCTCTTGCTCTGATGACTTTGTACACTTTGTAAGAGAATCTCCTTTGTATCATGGGACATAAAAAAATTGTTGAAATTAATTTGTTTTCAGCTGACTCGAAGAATAGAAAAAGTGCCAGTAGAAGAACGCCAAAGTTTGTGGGATGAATTAGTTTCAAAATTGGAGCCTCCAACATTTCGAAATGTACTCGATTACATAAAGAGATTTTTGAAGATAAATACAAGAAACAATGAGGTTTGTTAGTAATTTTTATGAATGAGTTTCATTTTTGTGATAGATGAATATTTTTTAAGGAAAGGGGGCAGTGGATTAAGATGCCCAAAACTGTCCCAGGAATAAATTTTTGTATGTTGAAAATCGTGACTGAAGTGTAAAAAAAAACAAACAAGTTTTTGGCCAAATTTAAATCAATTAAGCCAGAGTACTTTGTACAAAGGAAAAAAAAACTCTTTTTGCTACTTATGGTTTTTTTTTCCCTTTTTTTTTCTTTTCATTACAGTGATGAATATTGACTTTAATTATCCTTGCAATTTTCTATTGATGATAAAGATGTTCCGAGAATTTCTTACAGCGGGGAACTCATAATGAGCTGTGTATTGCCAGACCCACTCTTGTAATATTAGAACAACGAAACTCTGTGATATTGTATTGTGATTTTGTGTTTAATAAGATTTTTAATTAAGATAAAAAAAAATAAACTTGAGTTAGCCAATGTTAATAGAAATTAGGAGAAATAGGAATAAGGAAAAGAATGGAAAAAATATACCATTTTTCAATATGTAATACACACACATTACTTTTCTATTTATTGGAACAGGATTTATCTATTTTTTCTCTATCAAAGAGGTCTTCTATCGATAAATCATAATTTTTTTGCTGCAGCATCACATAACTTTCTCTGTACTATGTATATTACTCTATATAATATGTACACATCCAAAATAGTAAAAAATAAAGAAAGAAAATTGACCTAAAGTCGGGAAGCACTCACCATATCAAGTTGTAAATTGCCTTGTAAATATAGGCTCTATGACCGGACCAATGAAAAATTACGTAAAATGAGGGAACATAAAAATGGGGTATACTGTACTTCTCCAGGGTTTGTCTTTGGAAACAGGCCAAGCAGCCACATTGTTAGCACGTGTGCAGATTCAGAACCCCAGTGCTATTTTAAATACAAATTTGTTTGCATAAGTCTTAAAATATAAATAATAAAACAGTTCCTTTTAAATTAAAGACATTCAGCTTTTAGTACAAAAGTTATTTATTTTGTCTTTTAAATCTTTTTTACAACTCGGCAAACAGAAATGTTTCAGCTAAATGTTTTTAGCAATCTTCAGGCCTGCATTAGTAATACAAGTTGAAATATACCAATCTTCTACTCATTATTCTACAATAGAATAAAATATTTTCCTTATTTGAATAGTATGAGATGTAAATATTAAAGCTGTCTCAAGAACCATTCACGCTCTCTTTAATTGAAAGGGAACTGTGATGTTATCAATAGTAATTAAACATTCATATTAAAAATAGTTTCATGTAACATTATACGAATATTTTTGTTACTCCGAGATTTGAACTGTTATGTTGAAACTGCAATGTTGAATGTTCTAGTTTATTTTCAAATGTTTCTTATTCTTTGTATAAATATTTTCTCAGGAAATTAATCTGTCCGTCACTTTGTCATTGACAAATTATGTATGGCACCATCAATTTGCGAGGGTACAGAAAAATATTTCAAGTCATATATCAAATAATTTTAGAAATTTGTGAGTTTCTGAGAGGTTAAGAAATAAATAAACAAATTACCTGATTTGCCTAGATTAACCCTGATGCCTCCACATAGTATCTTGGCAGCTTAAAGACCATTCCCTCAATACTGAAAAGAGCTTGAGAAGGGTGTAGAAGCTACGTATGAAAGTCGAACGGAATAGAATGAGTTCCTTAAACTTGTAAGAGGGCATTGTGTACACTGTAATTTTGTAGGTAATGTTTGTTTTTGTATTTTGTATGATTAGGTGTTGGAGCCTCCAAAGTTCAGGATTCCACTTTGTAATCATTGTGGATTTCTCAACATACATAATGGGCAAAATGTAGTCATATGCTTCAGATGCAAGAGGAAACTGCCTAGTCCAGAGATGGCATAGATTTCTGTAAGTGCAAATTGTACCTTTGGATACCTTCAAAAAAGAAATGTCACCTACTCTATTGAATGATTTTAATTAGCCGCTTGGTGTATCGCACCTTACCCACACATCTGTATATTTATATAGACACAGTCCTTATAAATATATACTAATAGTAATTAAATAAATTCATAGTATTATGTACTTCACTGGCACTTTAATGAAAAGAGTTCACTCAAAATGTCTAAGACAGAGATAGAATATTAAGAAATGGGGGAAAATTGCCACTGTTTCTTAATACACACAGAACAGATTTAAAAGAATAAAAAAAGTTACACTTCATGAGGTAAGTTAAGTGGTAAATTGAGTGGTTGCCCTTTTCTGTCTTAAATGATTTGTAACTTTCTTGTACATCCAGTATAAAATGCTGCAAGAAATTTGTGTCTTTTCAAATGGAAATGCTCATTTTGGAGGTCCTTGGCACCAAAAAATGTTTTTCAACCCATCTCGCTGTTAGAATGTCTTAATTGTCTGTGTGTTGACGTCTCTGTTGATCTGCTCCAGTATGTGTCCGTCAGTCCGTTATTTTTTCTTATGTTATTTGTAGTTCAGCTTCCTAATATCTATGAAAGAAAAATTATGTTTGAGATGTGATATGTTGATCTATTTACAGGAGGACCAGAATTCTCTTGGTCAATTGAAAGAAGAAACAAAATAACTAAGAAAAAAAGGAAAGGGAATAGGTAAGGATAACAAATTTTACAGAAGTAATTTTAAGCAATTTAGTTCCTGGTTTTAATGCTTCTTTTGTTGATTTATGATTGCCTTTTAGGAATGGTTACCACAAGATGATAATTTCTGTGCTAGAGACATAAGAAACATTTCTTTTGGAAGGAACTTAATAAATAAAATGTGCCACAAGAACATGCTAGACTAAATGTCCGAAGCATTTTCATATTACAAAATTGATATTTGTTGTCAATTTTCATGTCTGTGAGTTGTGGGAAAGCTTGATAAAATTTTCATTACGTTTTTAAAATTATCATTTAACTCAAAAAATGTAAAAAAAAATACTTTCTTTTTTAATTTAAAATCTTTTTTTTAAAAAACTTTAAAAAACAAACCAAAAAAACATGTGTGATTTTTCTATGGAGAAGTGCAATGTCTCATTGTACATGGCTTTTCTGAGCTCTGGGATTTATTCCCAAGTTAATGTGAATTATGAAGACAGGTAGGAGCAAGCAGAAAAGAATTGATAAAAAAATATTACCTACCCTATAATAAAATATTTGGAAAAGAAAAAACTTCATATTTTGTTGATTATCCCTTTTTGTGCCCTACAATAAAAAATTTATTTCCATTTGTGTGAACACAGAAGCAATTATTTGAATAAGTATATTTCATACTGAGCTCACAGAAAGTTGAAGTCATATTTATGTCCAGAAGCAAAACAAGGGTCTATCTCAGCATTTGCTCAATGGATCAGGGAAACTCATGAAAAACCGGATTGAGATGCCCCCCATCACATTCAGGTTTTTCACGAGTTGTAATTGTCAGTGACCTGGAAGCTGAGGTACAATACTTGTTTCAAGTATATTTTGTCTTTTACAATTACACAGTACAAATGGAAGGTAAAGGTAGAGGTGCCCATGTAAAATTGCACAAAGGCTGATGCGACCGAAGGGGGGAGTGAAAGTGGGTTCCACCTATTTGTCGGCGACACTCTAAGGTAGAGATTGTGGTGACCAATGCAATATTGTATATGCAATTAAAATTAACTTCTAACTAGTGATGTCATTTTTTGTCTGGTGATGTAGTGATTATACTTGCAGCACAAAAATTTGTTTTAATGTGTTAAAGGTGTCTGTTTTGGTGATATGAACAAGAAATTTTATCTATTATTATTAGGATTAATACCAAAATAATTAAAAAAGGAGCACGGTTACTTATCAAATTTTAAAAAATATTTGAAGGTCAACATAAACCCCTTGAAAAGCACTCTAACTAAATTTTGTACCAATACACAGACTGCTTATACAATTTTCTTTGAGGACCAAAATCTTATTAAGGAGGATCAATTATTGACACCTTATGACTGATATAACAACCTCAATTTTAAATTGCTTTCCACAGTCCATTCGACGCAATTTCTGCAAATACGCTCTCCATGTCTTCACCACTGAATTTGCTCTCCTCCGCTTATAAATTGACCTTGACCCATTCCTCTTATCCTAGAACATCCCCACTGATATTTACTAGGCTGTCCAGGTGATGCGGCGTCACCCAGACAGCGTAGTAAATACTGACTCCGGCCGTGGAAGCCTACGTTCTCATCTCCATTGATGATATCTCTCAACACATTCATAGTTTTGTGAAATACATATTTAAAACACACACACACAGGATAAATACTTACATAATTGGTGAGGAGGGGATTGATTGCGTGCCAGAAAAAATGAAATAACAAGTTTCTGTTCACCTTCGTCGATGTGACTACCGCCAGGTGTGCAAGAACAATTTACTACCTGAGAGGTGCCCAGAGGAATAGGCTCCTTAGTGCATCTGTTTCGCGAAGATTTGGTATATTTCAAAGGCTTAGGTACTAACAGCCACCATGTCATCAGTTACAGATGAACAATATTTCATTTCCTCTATAAACCTTTTTTGATATCAGGAAATGCATGCTTGGAGAGAGAGATTTTTGTGCTAACATAATATAATCTACCCCACTTTGCATGAGAAATAATTGAAGTAAATATTCACCTGAGTGAAGTACATTGCATGTCTTGTATTTCTTCTGACTGGTTTAAAAAATATGTTTTCAAGAAATATCCTAAATTTGCACATTTTCATCTACAGGAAACAAAAAAAAAAAAAAAAAAAAAAACACAGATAAGCTCTTACAAAACAATAAACGCTCACAAATAAATAAATTCTTTGAAATGATGAAACATTTTAGAAATAAGTCTCCATTTTAATGAAATATGCACCTATAAGTACACAAATAAACGTCAACAAGAAAAATCAGCGAAATGTGCACAACTAATATGTTAATCTATATAGCATCGAATTCTATCCAAATGTCAAGAAATTTCACTTATTCTATGTGATCAAAAGTATCCAGATACGTCCAGAATAGTGTTATGGAGGGGGCTTGCCCCCCCTTGTTGTTTTGTGTGGCACTATCACGGCACAGGCCTAAGTGAAGTTTTAAATATCTTCTTGCTTCCCACTGTTGAAGAGCAATTTGGAGATGGCGATTGCATCTTTCAACATGATTGAACACCTGTTCGTAACACCTGTAGTGGTTTGGTTACATGACAATAACATCCCTGTAATGGACTGGCCTGCAGTGCTCACTTGAATCCTGTCAAACACTTTTGGGATGGTCTGGAACACTGACTTCGTGTCAGGCCTCACCGACCTACAATGCCTTTCCTCAGCGCAGCACTCCGCGAAGAATGGGCTGCCATTCCCCAAGAAACCTTCCAGCACCTGATTGAATGTGCAAGAGTGGAAGGTGTCATCAAGAGTGGCCTAACACCCTATTGAATTCCAGCACTTCTGAGGAGCAATCTTTGGAGAGCGCCACGACTCCGGATACCTTGATCACAGTGTAGCTATACACTGAAGCAACTGACAAAAATATGCAAAAATAAACTCCCTAGTGATCAGCAATATGTTGTAAAATGATGAACATATATTAAATGAATTTTTTTTGTGGTGACATTGACACTATTACCTAAAGAATGAGAGTCCTATTTCATGAATGTGTAATAATTGTAGACATTTTCATATCAATGTAATATTTTTCTTACGGTGTTCTACTGCCAGGAGTCATGACTAATTGAAATACTGTATGCAGAATAATTTTTCAACTAAGGAAATTAATATTCCTTAATTATAGTCGCATGTTCTGTAACAACCACATTCTACTTTGCAATTTGTTAAGAACTTTTTAGATTAATATGTAGAGATAATTAAGGAAACTGATCAGACATAATTTTTAAGTAACACAACTAAGTGTTAAATATCAAAGTATTTTGGAAACTAAAATATTTATTTTTTTTAGATTATGAAAATCGGAATTCAGGAAGTGTTTCTGAAGTCGCATAATAGTTATGAGTCCTCCAAAGCTCTCAATTGTTTATCCTGCAGTGTCTCTTCAGTTAAAATGTCATTGGCTTATAACTTCAAACAGATTTAATTTGAGGTTAAAACACCACCTTAGCAATTTTTGTGAAATGTAGATAAGACATACACACTGTATCTATTATTATAAATAGAACTTATTTTTATCAGACATAGAAACTTCATCTTTGCCAGACAAGAACTTAGTTGATATTTCGAATTTATTATTGAGACAAAGGATAGTGCAAAATCACACAAGCCTTTGAGATACAAGAGTGTTGAATTTAGGTACAGATTCAGATTAGAGAAAGGTTCTTTTCTTGAAGTTCTTGAGGAAATACAACCACATCTTGAAAAGTCAATATCAGCTTCAATGCAACTAATGATTATGTTAACATTTCACACAATAGGGGAGTTTCAAATACTCATTGGCTACTTTTAACTTACACAAGTCAATAGTATGCAGAATTCTGAGAAGAGCAACTTATTTTATTGTTTCGATATGACAAGGATAAATATGCCAAAGTGTGGAGAAATGAGGGATATTTGCGAAGTGTGAATTGCACCAGCTAATTTCTTGGCTATTCATAAATTTCCTGGTGTTGTAGGTTGTATTGATTGAACCTTTTCAGTCCCCTGGTGGCAATGCCTCTCCTCTGCACAAAACCGAAAATCATGGTTTTAAATGTGTGTTTGAAATGCTCACTTAAAATTTTGTGGTATTACTATCTACAGGCCAAGTTGAGAACATCTGAGCGCCGGTTTTCACTGCTTCATTTCTTTGAGCACATTTTGAGAATGGTGAATTTCAAAATAGCGTCTCACTCTGAGAGAGTGCAACAGCTATAGTGCGTAATTGTGAATGGAGATGCTGCAGCAGCCAACGCCACGAAAATTGTGACTTGAGGATAATGAGGAGAGGATCGAGATTGAGGATATGCTGCAGCCCAGTCTTATTGAAACCCATTTCACGTGAATGAATTCTAAATCTTGCATAATATTATGTAAACACATTTTTAAAAAATACATTGAACACTAACTATTTTCACATGTGTAGTAAGTTCTAATCATATACAGTAATTTCTAGTTAATGAAAAGGATGATCATAACAAATTTAAAAATAAAATTTCACAAAATTGTGTTAGTTTGGGATCGTCCATAAATTACGTGGCGCTCAAGAGTGGGGGAGGGGGGTTTAGAGACGGCTTTACCCGCATTACATAGGGGTACAGGATATTAAGTTTGTTACATTTTTCAACACTTACTGAAATAATGCCATTTTCTGAGACTTGTGCTGAAACATAAAATATTAACTAATTAGTTTTAGAAACACAAATAAATGAAAGTTAAAGATAAAAATTGGCACAAATGGTGATATTTTTTTATTAATTTCTTATTGAATCTGTAAAATAGCAAAGAAAATATTCAAAACTGACATGTAGTCTATTTTAAAATCCATTTACATTGGCGCAGTACTCCTGCCCATGAAAGGGTGTGCACAGATTGTGATAAAATAATTTATCTCTGCGTCCTTCACTCACAACTTGCCCCCAATTTTATTGTTAGGTGCAGTCAGTATCACCAACTAATTCCAACATTAATTATCATAAATTTTAATATACAACATACTAAATGAATACTAATTAATTTTTGCTGTGCTGTATCCCCCACCCCCCTGCGGGGGGACGCAAGCATTACTTATTTATTTAGGAGGGTTAAGCGTGCATTATAGGGGGGTATTCAAAATACTCCAAATTTGCATTATGCAATTTATGGATGGCCACTATGCTAATGGAGAATGAATCTGATTTGTAATTATGAGTTGTGTTGTAAATAATGACGGTGAAATTATCCACAACAGTAAAAATTGTACATTTACATAAAAGTTTGTTTTTTGAACTGCATTTCTTTCATATTTAATCCATATTCTTAAATTTTCATCAGTTTCCAGAAATTTGATTGTTCTATCATGATTTCCTGCCTTTTCGGATCAATTTCTGGGTTTAAATTTTTCAAACTTTATGTAATGAATTATAATCTGATGTGATTTGTAAATTTTTGGTTTTGCAAATTGATCTGAAAAGCTGACTGCAGACTTTTTCATTTTTACTTTATTCTTAGGTGACATTGGTGGCAATGCCAGAAAGGAGAGGGTATGATAGTGTTATTTTTGTGCTGTCTTTCCGTAAATCACTGCGAAGGGAATGTAGAAGGTACCTGGAAAATTGTAAAAGGAATTTCTGATGTATTTCGCAACTAGAAACTTAGTTTTTGATGTGACGTTCTTAAGACACAGCTTCAGGGTTATTGGGAATATTTAACACCATAGAAATCTCATTTCCATGAAATTCTGCACCAGTCAAGATTGTTTTTACATTCTCGCTATGGAGTAGAGAAAGTTATGCTGCGCCGAAAAATTGAATTTTTGGCAGAAAAACACTGATAGAGACCCGGTTTCGAAAAATTGGATAAATACAGTTGCTAAATTTAAAAGAAAAATCCTCCAACACGTGTAGCCAGAATCCCTGTTTTGTGGGTCCTTAATCCCGAAAAATCGAATCACCGCAAAAACATTTACGAACTACGCTAACGGCTAAACCATTCAGTCGATTTTCTCCTAAATTGATATTCCGTAATCGATCTGGCTGATGTCGTGACCCTGTGAATTTGGAACCGATATTTCAATTTTGGGGAGTATTTTACATGATATACCACACGTTTCTTCAGCCCCGGAATATCTACCCCACTTCTTTCCCAATGAGAGTTGTAGACAAAATCTGGTGACGAATGTTCGCTCCCGTGTATTAAAACTATACTCAATTCAAAGCTGCTGAATATGATTTGGCACGCTCAATACCAGCTCTGGCGCTGCGGTCACATTGCTAGAATATCACATTTTCGCTTCACTCTATACTTCAATTGGATTGAAGAAGTAGGGATAAGAATGAAGTGGTAATACTATATGACAATTTTTTAAAAGAATTTTATTAACAATAAACAATGTCCGAAAGAAAATATTCCCCTCACTCGACATACCATAAAAAAGTGAATCATTCTACATAGTTTAAAAATGTATTATAATATTTCTCTAAAACAAACTGCTAATTGCTGTAATGTAGTCTACGTAGTTGCCTCTGTGGCATTCGCAGGAACTAATATACCTCGTTCCTCTAACCAAGCCTAAAAGATACTACTAATTTAATGATGATAATAAACCATTATTATTAACACTTAAATCACTTATATTCCTTAGCCCTTGCTACTAATCCACGTCTTTTCCGCAGTAGTAGGCTCAGTATCCACAAGGTGGCTGTGATAGGGTGCATTATCTATTACAGAAACTAAGTCTCTTTGGCTAGGAAGTAATTGAGTGCTCACCTTGAAGTAATGCATAAATTCTTATTTCAGTTATTACAATCTCAAATATCATCATCATTATTGTCATTATTATTTACAGATCAATAACACTGGTCTACAAAATTTAACTTTTGTCTGTTAAATGGAAAATAATGGCTATTTCCTATGGAAAATTATGCTGGGATTTCAAATTTGTAGAGCATTTATTTATAATGGGGAAGGTATAGCCCAGTAAAATGTACACAGTGTTCTTAAGTTATTGGTTTTCTTTACTTTATCGGTCACATGCATCTCTACCCCTGTTAACATGCAATCTTTCAGAT
Organism: Gryllus bimaculatus; assembly: GCA_017312745.1. Lineage (NCBI taxonomy): Eukaryota > Metazoa > Arthropoda > Insecta > Orthoptera > Gryllidae > Gryllus > Gryllus bimaculatus. The sequence continues at coordinate 32,505 of BOPP01000390.1, read as the reverse complement.
TTGTTAAGGTCACCTGTTAAGAAATTTAACATCCTTAGCAACATAAATAAACAACGACCGATTCATAGCAAGCCAACTTTATTACGAAAAAAATGGTAATTTACGAGACAAATATCAATACAGTATCTCATTACTTTGGGGAATGTTCATTGTTAATAGTAATGTTATTCATTGTGCAGTTGGAAAAATAAATATTGGGTAAATTAGCATAATTTTCACAACATTCTACGAAATGAACCTTTTTGCCATTGTGTTTACTGACGATGTGGTGTCGCCACAGGAAGTCGACGCGCCACCTTCGTCACTGATAATAATTTTTTGTTGGCATTTTCACCTTATTTACCACAGATGCCTCAACATAGGATTCCGCTACGGTAGAGCTCCGCCACTCACCGAAACGATTCAACGCTGTAACCAAAGGTCCTGAATCGGCCAATGCCGTAGCCGAAGATGTTCTTAAAGAATGTCCGGTGTAAGAACTTCCATACATCATTTGCCAAAACTTTTGCTTTGCTGGTTGGCACACCGACGTTCAATCTCTTTAAGAAAGCACGAAGCTTGTGAAATGTTTTTAAGTTAACATTTACATTCATGCCTATTGTGCATCTCAGCACTGAATAATAAACTCATAATGAGGATGCCTTATGTGTCTGTGACTGTAAAACAAAACGTAAGGCAAAGTATTTGTCATCATAAAAGGAATAAGTATAAATTAGCTTATCGAGTTCTTAAAATACGCAAGCATCTTCTGATCACGTGAGTTTGTAATTGCCAAGCTTTAAATTGTTGGTATGCCTTTACGAATCGTCCTTTGGATTTTTCTGGGATTATACCCCATGTGGCTTCCGCAGCTGCATCTAAAATGCGGGAAAGACAAATTTTCCACCTCCATCTTCCTCGAGCCACGGTATACGAATGTATTGTTGAAATAGATACATCGCACTCAACAATATCGACTACCGTTCCGCAGCAAAATAATTCATTTGTTTTATATTACAGTAATGTAACTTTTCGCAAATATCGTGAGATTTTATGGGGACCGATAAAACGCTGAACATACCACGAAAATTTCCAGTCCTATTCATAATTAGGGAACGGGATTTATTGTAATATAAAAAGCAAAATATGTAGTTGCATATGTATTTTTCCCTGTATATGTAAGAAAAAATAGAAATTACGTAAAATAAAAATTCATTATTCTATTTCAATATATATTCCAGGTAAAGAACGTAGTCGATCGGATTTTAACTTGGATTTGGAGCGGCTGAAAGAAAGTTCAATCTCCACGGAAGTAATTTTACTTGAGTTTTCACCACTCGCAAGTGATTTATTCAAAATATAAAGAACGATCTTTAAATGTACAATGTTTACGAGTACCCGTTACTCAAGTGAATAGTAGGACCGTGTAGCAGGGTTGCCAAATACTTCGTACAAACATTCACCGTTAGATAGATGTAAATCCGCCCAATAAGAGAAATTTAACATTCTAAGTGAGGAATTTGAATTTGCATTAACATAATTGTATACGTTGTTTTTTTTTGAGATAGTGACGCTATGAAATGCTTGTTTAGTTGTCTTTTTTGTTTGTGACATTGTAATTAATACTAATGTAAAAACTTATACCTTTTGTTATGTCTTAATATTAATAATTAGTTATGACTATTCTTATGACTACAGCAGATGGAAGGAATACTTCAATACCCCTATTTTGCCATTTTCACTCTCTTTTTTCCTCTTAAAATCCGCGCTTAAAAAGATGTCACAGAAATACTTACATATCCATGTTTATTCCCTATAGCTTAACGAAAAATGCTGACAGTGAGACTGTACTTACAAAATATGATTAATTTTAAATGGCGTGTTCTACAATTAACCACAAGTACTGCCAAAGTGATATATATTCATGTTGTGCACGACAAATGAGTATGATTGTAGAACACACCTTAAGGTAGAGGTCAAAAAATAATATTACTCACTTCTCAAAGGAACTTTGAACGAATTAACAAATGATAAATAAAAAATCATGTATAATGAAAAAACTAAAAAGAATACACACTCTGTCAATGTCGTTGTGGTTTTTAAAAAATTTCGTCGTTATCTGAAAACCCGTCCAAAACCGCACATGTTTTGATGCATTTCGCGGTATTCCGCGAAACCAATTTTTGCCCCGCGCGAGAGAGTTTTCCAGCCCCAAAAGCGGAATTCTGCTTAATCTGGCAACTCTTCCGTGCAGCCAGTGATGGAACCGGGAGATGGAGGACGGTTAAAGGGACTCTCCTTCCAATTTCCATAACGCGATAAGACAAAGACCTGAACATTTTGACCGCATTGGCTCTGTGAAGCATGAGCAACGCCGTGACTTAATTTACTTCCACCTCACAAACACCGCTCAGCCTTGATTTCAAGGAGCAGGGAGAGGTTTCACAATTAATGGCGAAAGTCTGCAGGTCATAGAAGCGCGGTAGCATTGCATTGCTTTCTAAGAAAGATGATTCTAGTAACATATATTTCAAAGGGCTATCTACAATTTCCCGTTTGAAAAGCTTAAATGTATCAAAATGTAACAAAATATGTGGTTTTAGCTAAAATATGTAATAATAACAAAATATGTACAATAAAAATGCTCTCAATTCATTCAGAATGTGAACTAAAAAAAAATTATTCAATTTGGGTATGTGGTTTCTGTAAAAATATGTATTTACATGAAAATCTGTTCCCTAACATTTTTAGGTATGTTAACTATTACTTACATTTAATAATCTCAATCAAAATGTTATTTTGAACGATTGTATACTGTATTTGGTTTGAGTGTATCGTTTTTTAGTGCCCAGCATTAGTCTGCAAGTATATTTTGATTCCATTTTCCCTTATACAATTTTCCCATAGTTGCAAAGTCTTAGTGGAATCGCTCACAGCACCGACATTATTAGGAAAGAAGATTAAGTGTGAATACAGAAAATGTATCCCAGAGCTTTATAATTGTGAACGAGTTCCGACACTTTCTTCATAGGTCTCAACTTTTCTGTTACCAAGGAATTCCGTTACGACGTTTTGAAAAAACATCCATGCAACCTTTTCAGCACTATTCAAGCTTACCACAAAGTCACGATCCCTGATCAGCTCCATTTAAGATCCTAAAAAAAATTTCCTTTTTTTATTTTCGTCTCCATGATCCTCGGGAATAAAATTCAAACGCTTAAACGGAAACAGCTTTCTTCCATTGGATTCAGTGTATTAACGTTGTACATAAATGGACCAACGATGCCCGACGGCAAAACGCCTATGAACGCTAACGGCTAAACCGTTCAGCAGATTTTCTTTAAAACTGATATTCCTCAATCGACCTGGCTACTGAGGCGGCTCCTTGAATTTGAAACCGATATTTTAATTATGCGGGGTACTATACATAAAGCCCCTGGGGCATTAAAAAAATGGCGCCATCGATTTTGATTAAATTTTGTTAGTGGATGGTCTGAAGGACGTTTGAGAGAATGGCGTAGGTCTTGTAATGGTTGAAAATTCTGATTATCTAAAATTGAAAAAAATGAAAATATTTTTCCACGTCTTCCTACAACTAAAATGTTTAAGATAGATCTTTTTTCCTCAATAAAATCTGTTCCTTAAAATAGATTTCGAAATAAGGTCAAGTACAATTTTTTTGAAAATTTGAGTATTTTTCGCGTTGTTGCCTGAAATATAGGCAATTTTTAATTTTTGTTTAAAACTTTTTTCTCAAAAACGACTTCATTGTTTTTTATGAAACTTGGTTGCTGGATAGTCTGAATGGCGCTTAACAAAATGGTGCAGGTCTCACGTTGGTTGAAAACTGATTTTTCGACAATTGAAAAAAATTCAAAATTATTTCAGCGACTTCCTACAACTGCAACATACATTTTTTGAGATACATTTTTTTCTTAATGAAATGTGTTAATCAAAAACAGATTTTCAAACGATTCATGTTGAATTTTTAGAAACTATGAGTATTTTTGGAGCAATTGGGCGTCTATGTTAGTTGGCCGCTCTGAAAATACTGGGCTTCTCGGTGGTAATTTTAGGTGTTTTGACGCATGTGGATGTTACATAAATAAGAATGTGTAGAGCATTTCAGTTTTCTTACTTCATATTCCTTGCTAACATTGGAGCTTTTGTTATACATTTACAAATTAATCTTTTAGAAATTATTTAAAACACATTTGAAGTAAATATAAAATAAAGATTGATGGCCTTCAGTTAACCGCTCCTAATTTACGCAGTTGCATGCTACGTAAGTTTTTATTTATTTACGTCAAAAACAGTTACAAACTGTGTGTCGTGCTACGGGGAAAAGTTCGAGGGATTGCTTTTGCTCGAGGGTCAGGGAAACTGGACGAAAACTTGATCGAGATGGGATCATTGACTCAGAAGCTGAAGTACATTGTTACAGGTTCTTTAGAATTATACAATCCAAATGGCAATGAACACATTAAATGTCATTATTAAAATTGATATTACTTTCCTTTCGGATGCTTAGTATAGTTTCTAATTGTTTAAGTTAGAATTAGTTATTATTTCATATGTTATTTTATTATCTATTATATATTTACGTTATTTGATTTTAAATTGCGTCCTTTACTTGTGTTAAATGTGAAAACGAATCGATGAGCGGTCATTGTTGGTTGTTACTCATTGTAACGCCCACAGGTAACAATCAAATAAAAAAACAAATACTTTTATATACTTGTAGAATATTACAAAACCATAGTGTTTAATAACGACTATTATGCATTTCTCGGTCTATTTGTTTTCCAGAGATATCAGTATCGTATTATTAATTAACTTTTAAATGTTTTACTTTCTTTCATTCTGCTTATTTTTCGCACCAAATTTTCGAAGGTTTTAAAATGAGTTTCACAAAAACTAATTCGGAGAGAAATCGTGGTTGAAGTAGTATTACATAGCCGTTAATAATGGCGAGAAAGTACGTGCTGTTTTTAACTATTTTTTATTATTATTTATATGTGAAAACTTTCATTGGGGTTAGGCGCTGTCTCGAATGCTTTTGGATACTGACATACAATGTAGAACATAAATACTGACAGACTTTGACATGCAGAAAGTAAATTAAAAACATTGTTGTGAACTTAAACCTTGAAAAAAGTCTCAAAAGGAAGTAGTTATTGGGAAATTTTTATTCTGAGGAAGCAAGTTACCGAGCTTGCGTGTTCGGAGGATTGTATCTCCTTTCCCGAAAGTTGATATTTTTGATACTAAATTGACCCTTTCTCAGCTTACATGCGTAGTAGGAAACTAAAATTTTGAGTTGTTAACAAACGTCTCCTACATTTACTGATACAATGGTTATCTGATTACCTTATTATTATTCATTATGTAAAACTTTATTTTCTAGAATACGCAGTAAAAAAATGCATATATCTGTAAACTGTGAACGTTCAATGGGCCCAACTTTAATAGCTTCTGAGAATTGGAATGAAACATTTAATATTGCCAGGATAGGGAATTCCGTGTCACTTTAAATTTATCTTAACATTTGAACGAGTAGAACTGTTTTAAATCCGCAGCCGGAAGGGAAATCGCATATTCACTAATCTGGGCAGTACAGATTTTGATTTTAGGTGCGTCAACTGCTATGGATGTTAGTCCCGATAGCGTATTTCTGTGATCATTATCTGTGTGTGGGTTCTGTTGCCTGCTGTGATCATTAGTCCTGAAAGTGTATGTTAAATCTTAAAAGTTAGCGGTGTTTCATCCCGACTTCTAACGCGAGGTCCTGTGCCGACCACAGACACCCGTCCGCCATCCGCCCTAACCGGAATTAACTCCTAATAATATAATGACTTTATCTTTTGTGTACAGTTTTGGGAGTGGGGGCCCAAAACTAGATATTAAACCTTATCTTATACTTAAACTACTATTTACATTTTACATCATTTGTTTACGTTATTTACACACACTTGCATTTACAATCTAAACTTACAGATTGACACTGAAGTTTTTCTAATTTGCCAGTCAAACTTGCACTGGCCTTTGAGAGTGCCAGTTACTGTTTTTTTCCCGCGCGCGCGCAGACTCGTCTGATGACTGCTCGTCGGGGCTCCGATGTCGATGTGTTCAAAACATCGATGTATTTTTTACACATTTTTTTCTTTTCTGATGTTTTGCTTCTGAATGAAAAATCCCCGTGATAATACTATGAAACAATAACTGATAGTAACACTTTCTGAACCAACCTGTGTTGCAACCAAAGGAACGCTGTTTGAACTACCTTCATTGACCCAATTCTCTCGCCCGAGATGACCTCCATGCCCTTGTATTTCCTCTTTCTTCATATGCATTTCGCACATTGTGATATCGTCGACGAATGTACTGTGGACGTAGGGTTTGCCCCTTCTGGTACCCTTATAGGGCGAATTGATAAACACGAATGTTACGTTTTTATTATTAATTTTAAATTATGTTTTAATGTTGCACGACTTTAATGTTAAAGGTTACTAATCCGGTTTAAAAATATCTCTGTTAAAAAGAATCGTTTTCAGTCGCTGTAATTTTAACATTGATTTTGAACATCGATGTCGCATCACTAGCCTGTAGCCGAATTGTTTATGTACTGCTCCGGCATTCACCGGTTATTGATCAAAAGTCACGGGAAACAATGCGGTATTGGATTTATAAAAGAAACCTCTGAACAAAAGCTTTGGCGCCGGCCTGGATAGCTGAGGTCGCTAAGGCAGAAGGATCACGGTTTGAAGGATCGCGGTTTCGAATCCCGCCTCGGGTTACTATGTTTGTTCGTGTTGTTCTTACGTGTTCTCCCTAGTTAAATAATACCAATGGTCGCTACATAACTATGTTGTTAAAAAGCAACCGAAAAAAGTATTTTTTTAAAGTGAAGGAGAAAGAAAAGCTTTAAAATATTAGTTCCCAACGGGGTTGGTAGAAGCCCCCAGGAAGGTCGATAGAATTTCAAAGGGAGTCAGTGATGATCAAGGGGTTGAAAGAAAAGTGCGTATTAGCGAGTGATTGATATAATACAGATCCTTTTACTTTCAAAAGAATAAATAAAGTTGATAATTCATTGTTTTATTATATGAAGTCCCAGAAATCTAAAAATACTTGTTCGTAAACATTTAGAATTACACTGTGCTAGATAAGTCTCTCCGCAGTGGCCAGTGAGTGCCGAGAATAGAAATTATGTTGGTAACATGATCTGCTGCTTGTTACAAGTGAAAACGTTAATTGCGTGCTCTCCAAGCTAGAAGTGTTGTCCCATTTGCTCGTTATCCACTGATCTGGGTGCTACGAACACAAATTCCATAAGACCCTCGGATTCAGCTCAGTGTGAATAGACTTTCCTGACACTCGTTATAAATATACAAAGAAAACAATTCTAATAAAGCATTATTTCAAATTTCTTATTCATATTATTTGTCTAATTGCTATCAAGTAATTTATGACCAATTATTTGGGCCATGATTGTGTTGTACGCTGTAGATGAAAAAAAAATCAAGTTGGTCGATGAAGATTCTTTTAAAAGAGGTCGATGTATGAAAAAGGTTGGGAATCTGCTTTCGAACCTGAAATTAGAAGGTAGAAGCAATGCTTTGCTAAGATTCGGTCGATAATTTCGACGTATAATGGACACAAGTGGAACATTTACCAAGCAATGGTTTTGTAGGAAAGTTTTGGGACCGGTAATGCAAACGTACGCACACATGTTTGCAAAATGCAAGAGTCAGGTTGACTCAGGTTACAATGAACTTTTGGGAAATAACATGTTTCTTTCACTGCATCAGAGGTTCACTACATATCCAATGTCAAAGTTAAATGCTTCACAATGATTGATTTTATAAAAACACAGCAAAATTTATTAAGAGCATGAACTGTAAATTTCAATATCTTTATTTGTACGTAAAAAATATTTTCAATTGTTTACTTCGTAGATTTTTCATTAGATCCTTCTCCAGAGTTCGTGCTCTCTCCATACTTGATTCTGCACGGACCTCAAATAATATGTATGTAAAGTATGGTAATGCAGTCTTGATATCTTTCAATGCCTCTTGCAATGTTGGAACACCATCGCACTTTCCGAAGGCCCTTTCAATCTCCTTCAATAGCACACGAGATCCAATTAACTTCCAGAACCTATTTCCTACGTTCACTGTAGGCGAGTTCCAGGTTCACCATTAACGAATTTTCTAATGCTTATTTGTAATGTAAGTGAAACGGGACTAGTGGCAAGTTCACTATATCCGGAATCGACTGTATATTGCTTGCTAAAACTGCAGCGTTAACTGGAGCACTAATTCAGAGTATCGGCGTGATTAGCGAGCTGTGCCTATGCGGTTACTCCATTACATTATATTTAAACGGAAATAAAACATGTCTGTGATGTGTACGTAGTGATATACAAATAGTTGGATTAAATTAAGTACTCATTTATTTTGTCCAATCACTTTATTTATTCTCGTATTACACTTTTCTAACGATACATTCTCTTTTAAATAAAACTAATTTTATTTATTCATGTTACAAAACTATCATCTCGCCTATGGAGCGCCTCCTCTGAATAGCCACGTGTTTATCTAAATGTCCAGTTTTTTGTATTAATCTTACCGGAAACTCTGGACACTTAATATTAATTTTTGCATTTAGTTTATAATGTTCTTTATTGCACGAGTTCGTTTTGGAAACGAGCGACATCATGAGCGAGTTTCCAAAATTTGTACGAATGTAATGAAGCAACATTATAAGCGAGTTGCATACGCTACTTTTTGTATAACAGCATTTTAAATTTATAATATATAATTATTAACTTATTTTTGCGGAACAACTCTTGTGACGTCTTGAGTATTTAACATCTGTGCGAGAAAACTGTGGTCAGCAGTTCCGTTTACCTCAATCTCCCCGCAATTCTCGTGACTGGCTGAATGTGTGATGACGCAATCAATGGTGCCGTAAAATGTTAATACGTCACCATTTTTGCCGTAAAATGACCGATTATGAACGATTTCTTGCAACAGAACAAGTAGTTTATAACGCGTCGGCCTCCCCTGTGAGAATACAAAGTGCAAATCAGACCCTTCTCTGTGCAAATCTCTCCGCAATGCAACATGTACGACTCAACTGAGTGAGTCCATGTGTGCGTATTTAAGCCTCCCTATTCAGGGAAACACGGTCTACAGAACATTCAAAAGATTTTCCCCCTGAATGAAGTAGTATGCGAGGCATCAAGAACCCTTCTGGCTGTCGTAACAATCTCGTCTTTCGCTTATGAAACCCGCATGTGCCTGTTCAACGAGTCACATTTGAGAAAGTGATGTGAAAGAGTACTTTCCATTGGTAAGTCTTCTATGCGAGACCGAATGGGAGTTTCTTGAATTTCTACTTTCTCAAAAAGCCTTGAGGTGGACGGGATTTTCAAACTCTCTTTCCCTTGTGAGTCCGCATGTGGGTATTCAAAATTCCTCTGTATGAAAAAGCTTTATGACAAATGGAACACGCAAACGGTCTTTCGCCTGTGTGAGTCCGCATGTGCCTTTTTAAATTGCCTCTTTCTTTGAAACCCTTTTGGCAAACAGAACATTGAAAAGGTACTTCGCCAGTGTGGATCCGCGTGTGCCTATTTAAAGAGGACAAATGTGGGAAGCTCGTCTGACAAACAGAACATTCAAATGGCTTTTCGCCTGTGTGTGTTCGCATGTGCCTATTCAAAGTTGACAAATTTGGTACACTGGTCTGGCAGACAGAACATTCCAATGGTTTACCCCCTGTGAGGGACTTTTTACTGTGAGTTCGCATGTGTATAAGAACCTTTTTCTTTTCTGAAAAACCCTTCTGACAGACAGAACATTTAAATGGTTTTTCGCCTGTGTGTGTCCGCATGTGCGTTTTCAAATTCGCTCTTTCAGTAAATCCCTTCTGGCAAACAGAACAAGTAAATGGTGTTTCGCCGGTATGTGTGCGCATGTGCCTTTTCAAAGATGACATGTGTGAGAAGCTTGACTGACACACAGGACATTCCATAGGTTTTTCCCCTGTGTGGGTACGCATGTGAACCTTTAAAGTTTTTCTTTCTGAATAACTCTTGTGGCACACGGAACATTCAAATGGTTTTTCTCCTGTATGTGTCCGCATGTGTCTCATTAAAGCTACTTTATCTGTACAACCTTTCTGGCAGACAGAACATTCAAACGGCATTTCCCCAGTGTGGAACCGCATGTGAGTATTTAAATGGCCCCTTTGTGAGAAACTTTTCTGGCAGACAGAACATTCAAACGGTCGTTCGCCAGTGTGGATCACCATATGCCTATTCAAAGACGTCAAATACGAAAAGCTTTTCTGGCAGACAGAACATTCCAACGGTTTTTCCCCTGTGTGGATTCGCATGTGCACATTTAGGGAGTTTCTTTCCGCAAATCCCTTCTGGCAGACCGAACATTCAAATGGTCTTTCGCCCGTGTGGGTTCGCATGTGCCTCGTCAACGCGCCCTTATCCACAATGCCCTTGTGGCAGATGGGGCACTCCAAGCGCCGTTCGCCGGCGTGGGCGCGCATGTGCCGCTTCAAGCTGTGCTCGTGCGCGAACGTCGTGTCGCAGAGCGAGCACTGGAAGCGGCTCTCCTCGTCCGCGGCGCTCTCCATGTGGTCCATGTGGCCTATGAGACGCCCCCTGAGCGAATGCTTCTGGCGTTCGCCGATGGGGGGGCTTCTCGCCGGCGAGGGTGCCTCGCTGGAACAGGCTGCTGCGGCGCCTTCTGCAAACGAAATGCACCTTAGACGAGGGAAAAAACTTTAAAAGTTCTCATGTGGATTGCCAAAGAAATGGCCGAAACGTTCGCACTGTAAGAAAACCGCCTTTTAGTGATCTACCTTAACGATTCACTATATTATATTTATAATACGAGGTCAAGATCAACAGAATGATGTGGATTGGCACTGTAGGGTCGAAGTAAATAAATCGGCCGTTGATACATAAACGAAATTCAACAATGGCGATGTATTACGACAAAACAATAACGACCATTGCACGTCAAATCGACTCAAAGCGAAGATCAAGCCTCGAAGGAAGCTACGATAAATATGAATAAAAAAACAGCATTGTTTTACTATTCTGTTTCTTTATTTCACCATTTCCTTTCATAAACATTAAGTACTCTTATCTGAAGTCAAAAGAGTAGGGGTTCCAAATTTGGAGTTTGTCTATGGGCCAGTAATACAATTAACGTCAACATTGTAAAAAAAACTGGCTATTTTGTAGAAGACACCAAACGTATAGTAATCCACTTAAAGTCATCGTCAATGACTGCATTCCTGCAAAATTTACTTTATTCAGGCATGGTAGAAAATCGACTTGTTATTGGAATCGCGAGTTTCCGCAAACGTACTTATCATAAAGTTCTATCAAAATTATCTGCGTGAAAATTAAACGAGAATAACGTGCTGTAAATACTAGACAACTGTCAGTCTTTTCGCACAGCTCTAGTTCACAATCCTCGCCTTTTTGGATATGAAGAGATAAATCACGAGGAAGAGGGGAAAAAGAAATGAGTGAAAAGCGGGGAAGAGAGAGATAGACTGGAAGGGGGAAGAGATTCGTTTTTGTAACTGCCATGCACATATTTATTTTTACTTTCTCGCGTTTAAAAGGGAACTTCTTAAGAGAAAGTTATGTAATGCTGCGCGAAAAACGGTGGGTTTTCGTCAGAAAAACTTATTACAGAGCCCTGGTAACGAAAAAGTAGATAAATCCAGTAGCTAAATTTACAAAAATAACAGCCCGTTTTGCGGGTCCTTGAAACCGAAAAATTGATTGACGGCAAAAATTATGTCCGTCTGCTAAGGAACAACGCTAGCGGCTAAACAGCTCAGCCGATTTTCTCCAAAATTGAGATTCCATAATCGATCTTGATGTCGCGACTACTTTAACTTGAAACCGATATTTTAATTTTGATGGGTACTTTACATGAAGCCCCTGGGACATTTTCAAAAATATGGCGCCATTGATTTTGTTTAAATTTTATTGTTGGATAGTTTAAGAGAATGGCGCAGGTCTCATGTTGATTAAAATCTAGAAAACTGAAAAAATTCAAATTATTTTTGGCGTCTTTCGAACATTTAACTAAAATGTTAAAGATAGAGATATTTTCCCTGAATGAAATCTGTTCTTTAAAGATGGCTTTTGAAGTTAGGTCATGTACAATTTTTCGAAAATTTGATTATTTTTCGCATCATGTTGCATGAAATAAATGCAATTTCGTTTAAATAATTTCTCAGAAACCGGATACTTCGATTTTTTATTAAAGATTGTTCGTGGGTAGTTTGAAGGTCATTTAAGAAAATCAAGCAGGACTCATAATAGTTGAAAACCTTGACTTTTTTGACAATTAAACTTCAAAAAAATTTCGGCGATTTCCTACAACTACAATTATGAAGTTACAATATTTTCAAATTAGGTCATGTTCAATTTTTCGAAAATATTTGAAGAAATTGGGCGTCAATGTTAGTTGAACTGAAATTACTGCGCTTTTTGATTGTAATTTAGGCGTTTTGAGGCAGTTGGATGCTACAAAAGAACGTGTATAGTATTTCATTTTTCTTACTTCATATACTCTCACTCACCCTCGGCGTCTCCGACCCTCTCTCTCTCTCTGCGTCTCTTTCGCTCTGTCCCTTTCAAAAACGTTCAGTTGCAGATTCTGCACGTCTGAGCAGGTTGAGAAGCGCCGGACCAGCAAAGATGAAACAATATTCAAGATCCCATACTGTAAATTACGGTGTGAGAGACGTTTTTAACAGAAAACAATTAGTTTTAAATGCCTTAAAACGCTTCGTTTAAGAGTTATTTAACGATATAGTAAAAAACACAGTGTTGCGATTTGCTACTGACATGCATATTTTGTTTTGTTCTTGGTTCTTTTTTCATGAATATTTCCGATATTTTAATAGTATGCTAATCGGGGCAGTAATGACTCCAACAAATCAGATATAATTAAAATTGGCCCAGTCGTTCTGAAGTTGTAAATGGTGTAACTAACCTGACTTTCTAATGTTTAACAATTCCTAACGCTAGAATCGTAGTTTCCGGTGCTAGAAAGAATTCTCTTAACGAGCTTTGTTATATCAAAGTACAGGAACTTTTGGGGTATGAGAAAGATTTACATCCCGACACAGGATTAGGAACAACAGCGCGTACATTCTCCGGAATGTCACATATCAATATTGACAAAGAACACACAAGATCTCAAATTGCACACAAATATTCCATGTACGAAATCAAAAATACTGTTCACACCATTTAAAAATTGTAATTGCTTACTATTTTCTGGTTCATATATTTCTTCCTATTTCACTATGTTACAACAAATACCCGTGCACGGTAACTATTGCTTGGCCAGCATCGTTTAAATCACAAATATTAATTCCTTAACTGAGGATTGCAACATTATATCCCCTTTCTACACAGAATCTGAGGTTTTAAGCAGAACATGTTATTGGAAGGCTTACTCACTACAATTATTTACAGTTAAATTTTCCTCAAGATTACAAAAAATTGAGGAACAAAGATTAACACAGCTTTTCTCGTAACATTTATCATTAGAATGAGCTGTATTACCAGCGTACAAGGTTCTTTCAATTGCTTTGCCGTCATCTAGTTTTTACGTGAATATGCAAATTTACAATGACAACCTTTCTGTTGCTACGCCAACCATCGTCTGTCGGCTCTTATTAGTTTTACAAAAATTTGTTCTTCCTTTACGGGCGCTCAATGTGCCGCTTGCAAACCGTTTGACCTTGGCCCACTTCCGGCTGCACGGTAGCTTCGCTTCCTCGTAGACCAGCCGTCCGCTATGTCGTTTGAAACGCCGCCTTCCCTCACTCCTCCCACCAGATTCAGGTCCAATCTTCTTTCGTCTCGCCTCTTGACTACGCCCGGCACAGGAATCATCGCCTCTGCTTCTTTCTTCGCCCCTCTTCCTATGCGGCACACCGACGCGTATTTCACTGTCCTCGCGCGTGTTTGCTAACGGCGTTTGTTATCGGTTTTCAGGCGTTCTTTACAACCCTTCTTAATCGTGTAGTTAACAGCAGCTCTACTGACGCCTCTCAACAGCTTACAGTTCTCGCTTTCGCGGACCCTATTCCGACTCGTATTAGCTACTCAACTATTTTCCTGTCTATGCAATTTTTCACTTCGCATTGTTGATCACAGTTCAGGAAGCTGAATCTTTCGCCTGAACAATTACTTCGCACCGTAGTTTCTACAAATTGCGTCTCACAATCCTCACATCTAGCTCTCTACGCACGTTCGAACTCTTCGACGTCGCGTCCAAAACAAATCTGTCCTCTGTAAATAATACCGCTCTGGCAGATACATGATCTCGCATGCCACACGTTCAATAGGGCCATCATTATTTTCAACAGCGCTAATCAATCGTACGCCCTACTTGGAAGCGCCAATTCTTGTAACCACTAAAGCCATCGTGGTCACCCCCAACTCACCTGATTACCTGATTTTTCTTCTCAGATTCAGCGTTGCCCCGGCTGCTCCGTCGGTAGACTCCCTAGAAGGAGGCATGCAATCCAGTTTACCTTAGAAAGGTGAGTAATCAACTCATTTTTTTAAATCTCAACTTTGAATAACAAAATTGTTACCTAGTGTTTCAATTGTTCAATTCAGAATTGTTCCTCTGAACAAATCCTAATGATTTTTCTCCTTACACTGGAAAACAATGTCGTGTGCTCTAGAAGTTGTTTGCCTTTTACCACAAAGGGCTCGATTCCCGTAGAACCTCATGAAAAATTTGTTACGACAAAACGAGTTTGCATGCTTCATAGGGGCTAGTCCAAACCCTGTGAAGCGTTTGAAACCTAACCCCATCCTTATTCCTTCCCAATTCTAGCCAACGGACGACGCAGGGCGCATGTGAGATGCGGGCACGAAAACGCGGCGATTCCCTGACTTGACTTTTCTACAACTCCGGAACGAAAATGTCTATTTTTTCAAATATCTTAACTCGCGCTTTTTTTTAAATTTATTTTTATTTATTTCAAACTTTCACTCATCTTTCAATTATTTATACTTAAAATGACGGGAAGGGATTCTGGAACTCACGAAAACGTGCGCAGTCTTCTCACCCATACGTCACATACAGTTCTACTGTTTTTTTTGTGACTACATCGAAATCTGACTGCGACTGACGTGACTTGACTAACCAGCGGCCCCTAAAGGGTGCTGTGTGTTTAATAATAACGGTGGATTACTCCACGGTGCGCTCAAAGCTTAAGAGTTAGGACACACATTACGTCTATAATAAATAGACGTTGCATTTTTTTTTTTAAATGGTGGGCTGAGAGTTATTGATTAATCAGATCCTTCAATTCACAAAATTTTAACTTTATGAAATTAAGAAATATTACTATTATGAAATATTTTGGGAGATTATTACAGTACACAATTTATTAAATAATTTTTAGAAGACTATTTATGATCAAACAAGCAGATCGACCCATTCTCGTGGGCAATCGACCAACTCTTTTAAAGAAAATAAACAAACTATTGCCTTCTGTTTCATAGATTTTGAATAAATTTATAACTGAATGACAACAGTTAGGCATTGCTAAAAGAATTAGGAACATTATAATGAATAAACAAGTTTTAATTAGGAATGTCAAGGATCTTTATCCATTCTTAGGCATTAACAATACGGATTCTGGTGTACTTTGTAAGACTTGTCCATCAATGAATAACAAAGCTCCAATAAAAAAGTTAGACAAGAGAATGATAACATTAGAACAATATAAACTCCCCACAGATTAAATTATATTTCTTGGCATAACACATCACACTTGTTTTATTTCCAAAAGCCGTTGATTTTAAATAGGGAGGTTAAAAATTACACACTTCTCATATCTGATATGAGTTCTGAGTTCTTTCATATTAAAATTCACCAAACAACAAATACTGACACTGAGTAACATTTTTATCACTGCTTACAAGCTAATTTGTATATAATTACATACTCATTTCTTCATTACTTCAAATCAATATTAAGTCATGTGTTATTAGGCTTTTTGAAATTATTTGATCTTCCACATTTTCCATATTTCTTGATATAGAACATATTTTCAGATATCTAAGGAAAACTCGCATATTATTGCAACACTTCATCTGCAATATGTTCTGTATTCTTTCAAAATAATTTGTGAATTTCCCTTTGGGTTCAATTTTAAACAGCGATGGTGGTTTAAGTAGTAGTTAATCAAATTTTTAAGTAGATCTGGATTTAACTCCACAAAGGTATTGTGAGGTTCAAGATTATCTCGAGATTATTCTGTTGATGTTAAGGGGAATTTAAGCCAGCATAAAGTAATGTTATGTGTGTAAAAGTGTAAAATGTTTGATTAACACATTGCTTTCAAAATTTTTATAGTTTTGTGTCTGGTCTATATTTTACTCCAAATCCCTTTCAATGTACCCAATGTTCACAAAATCCTAACATTGAAACACTGAAAATTCTATTGCCTTCCATTTCAAACCTTTTTAGATCTGAGTTTTTTTAATCAATTGGAAAAAAATATTTTTTTAAAAATTATTTGTGATAGATGACTGGATAAACAGATCAATATTAATATTGTCTTTTTTAGATTGTTATTAAAAAATTTTAAAAACACATACAAAATTTTATATTTTGGATCTCACGCATTGCTATTCACTATATCATTGAAGTAGGTACAAGCATGGATGAAACACTGAAAATAGAAGTTTATAATTGAATGTATGAGTACTCATCATTTCCACAGAAGCCAATTGCCCAAGAGAAAACAACAACTAAATCATTCAACACTCAGGCAACACACAGGACCTTTTAAATTTTTACATAATACAGTAAACTCACGATAGAATGAACTCGCGTAACACGAATTTCGCAATAACGCAAATAAAACTTGGATCGCAGCAAGGTATTACGGTAATGTGGACATTTATCTTACTCGGATAACACAAATTTTTAAAAAAAACAACTCTGATTACTTCGGCCCATTGGAATTCATGTTAATACGAGTTTGCTATATAAATAATTTTCACATTATCATGTAAAAACTCAAACAGCCCTACATGTCACACGAGTATTGAATAATTAAAGTTTTCAGTCTCTCCTGCAAAACTAGTCTCCATAGAGATGTCTGGTTTTCGAATTCATCAATTCAATTGTATTTTATTAAATAAATTTATTAATGTTCTGTATTTAGAGGAAAAATGCACTTTTTGAAAAAACTTTATTTTTTAGAAAATACCTTTAACACATTCAATCCTGAGGGTTAAACTACATGGTTAACTCCTGTGTCCTGGGCAATGAGCAGTACTAAAAACGTTATAAAACAAAAACTATTGTACACATTCAGTTGGAAATTGATAAAATCTAGTAGTACTGTATTTTCTCTTTAGGTCTGTATGTATTTTATGTTCATTTGTTTTTAAAACAGAAGTGAGAATGGAATTCAAAGAAACATGTCAATTTTATATTTTCAAAGTAACAATGTTACTAAATATGGGGAGAAACACAGTGAACTTCACATGTCGACAATACTGGTGCGCTGTAATTATATTTTATTAAAGTTGAAATATAGCTCCATTTGCATATCTATTCATTTCTGATTTTATTTTTCAAAATATACTGTGGTGAAAGATGATGAAAAATAGTTAATTCAGCTGAGTCTTCATTTACAGGAAATTTTATTTCACTGGATTTTTCAAACACCCTTCCTGTAAAAATTCCAAATACTTGCACAAAATATTAGCACACATTGGCGTTTGACCTATGACCACCTTAATAATATTAAAAGGTATATTCTATGTTCCTACAAATGTCCAAAAGACATTTAATGCCTGTCAAAAACAATAAATGTAGCAGGTCATATGATATACGTCCATAGGACACAGCAATAAAAGGAAGATGACATATCAGATATGTCCATAAGATCAAAAGCATTTTTTTTAAAATTTTAAGTACTATTTTTCAGAAATGTATTAATTTTTTATTTTTAGTAAAGGTTCATTTTGGAGCAGAGGATATGCAACATCAATAAATTTCAGCAGCAGAGATCGGAGTTATCATTATTGAAAGATGTATCTCAATCAGACAATTTCCATTCAAAAGACGTTGCAGTTTGGAACGTAACTTCTCTCATTGAAAAACTTGTTTATCATGTACATATTGGCGCAAAAGTTGGGACTAGTACAATGATATCATTCAAAAAATCAAAATATGACATTTGCATGAGCAACAAGCTATTTGTCATTTTATGAAACCTACCGCAATCAATTACTTACACATGGGCCCAGTAGATGAATTTGTGTGCATTAACTTTCTACACAAATTACATTTCAACTTAACTGTGATGGCTTACATTCTTGATATTAATAGTAAAAGTATTTGTCTAGAACTAATATTGGAAAGTAATAAACAAAAAAACAAAAACAAAAGAAAACAAGCAGTCAGTCACTCTGTAGTCTGTACCAGAGGAAATGCACCACTGACTTTGAAACACATTAATAAAACTTAACAGTGCAGAAAAAGACAGCAATCACATAAAATATCTTATAATAATAAACAACTGGTTCTATACAAGGTGACTGCATTGTTGTGACTTCAGATCTTCAACTCCAGCAATAAGAAATTTGTGTAGACAATTGTAGCCACTTGGTCAGAAAGGGTTAACATTGAAGTTGAGCCAATATATCTTCAGAACCCTCTAAGTTGGTGCGCATGTGCTCCATTTCTCCTTGTAATAATTGGAAAAAAAGAAAAGAAATGGGGGTGAATTTACAACAAGATTTTTCATTGTACAATTCTAATGCAGCGCAGTGAAATTATGCCCTCTTGTCACACATTGACAGTAAAATTATTAATCGTTACTAGGGGTCATATGTTCTGAAAATGGAAATAAACCTGACAGCATTTAATTTTTTTTTATTATTCATGAAATAACAAATTAGAAAATAAAACGTATTATTAGAAAACATTCCTCAGTGAATTTCCTGACGTATAACCTTGTGTTGGTCAGAAAGTGGTGGCCTGTTAGGACATGGATACCACTTTACTTGCTCCTTATTGTCAAATTGGGATCCTTTCTTGGTTCTTTTGGTTTGTGAAGTCTTTTAAACATACAATATCAAAACATGGAAAAAATTCTTGAAAGGGGACAAATCCTAGCCCTGCTCATGACATTGTCTGGTCCAAAATTACAGTTACAATTAAGAACTATATTTTTGGAGGGTGTCCAAAAATAACTTCATATGCCATAAAACTTCAACAACCTCTTAGAAATTTATCTTCTGTAGAACATCTATGTGAACTAGACATACCTTCTTTATCTTTTACAAGAGACGCCACTGACATCGCTGAAACCTACAAAATACTTCACAGCCTCTATGATACTCCAAAATTTACTCTTACACTTTTACACATACGTCACTGCCTACAACCTTAGAGGAGACAACACGAAGCTTAAGGTGGCTAAATTCAAATATGTCAACTATAAAAACATCCTCGCTAACTGCATAGTTAATTACAGGAATAACCTTTTACAAGAACTCACTTCAGCCAATACTGGCTCCAAATTTAAAAGACTTAACTCTCGCCACTGTGATTTTAGATTATAAATCATTAACCTTTACTTTGCTGTAAATTAATTCAAACTTTCTGCTACGATATAAATAAATGAATAAAGTTATTTCGAGGCTCCCTCCTATTTGGATAGTCTACTATTTTCTTTTATTTATTTTATTCTTCTTTTCTTCCTGATGGTTTTATTTTATAACTCACTTATCCTTTTACTTTGGAACAAAATGTACGAAAGTATTTAATTTTTTCAAAATATCCCACCACTGGCACAGCATTCCATTTTCTCCCCTCTGCCCTTCCACTTTCATCCTCTCTCGGTCATTGAATATGTCACTCTTCCATTCAATTTTAATTGTGTTTTACCTGTTGGCATGGCTCATCTTAGTCACTATTTTAGTATGCGACTCCCTTCATTCTTATTAAATTTTTTTAAAAGTTAAAAATGATGCATTATTTCTAAATTTCATATTGATATATATTCGAGTAAGCACTTCTTGTATGCTCTGAACTATTATTATTTCCATGTTCTATTTTTGTATTATCCGATTCCATCTCAAAACACAGCTAAAATAGTTTTAGAATGTTCATAGATTGTAATTTTTTTTTTATATCTAGCCTTTCAAGGGACCTGAAGATGTGATTAAGCCATTGATTCCCACATTACATAAACATAAAGCATTGTTAAATATTTTCTTGCATCCATGATTCATTGAGTATATTTATAATGTTTTTTACAGTAAACATATTCCATAAAGAGTTTAAAACTATTCTTATTTTATAACCTTAAAATATGAATACTTTTAAAAAATTTTTTTTCCATTAATACAATGCCTTATTGTATATATTTCTAAGAATTCTCATCTTTTGATCTACAAACAATGAATGAGTATATGACTTCTCATCACACTCCAAACTATATTATGAAAGATAGATAAATAATATTATGAAAGATTTAGTACTTTTAATAATATTATGAAGCATTTGCTTTTTAAAACATCATAGCCAAATAAATATTGGATTGTGATTTCGCAACGCTGGAATTTTCCTGGCAAATTTGGAAACGGATGAATTGCAAAACTGAGCTGCGACAAACGATATGTAGGGGCATATTTCAAAGGAAACATGATAAAGTACAGATGAACGTGCTATCTTTGGATGGTTCTGTTGACGGATTTGTCAAAGAAAATAATCTCTGTATTTTTCTAGGCACTCAAAAAAGACATTGTAGAATTATGTCTTCTTATAAGAAGCAATTTGTGCCATCTTCTGAAGATTCTGATTATACAGAAAGTAAGTCTTTAAATGGGTTTGAAGATATAAAAAGATATCTGCACCTATTGGTAAAAAACTCCTTAGATAAAGAAAACAAATTTGCAAAACTGAGCCCATTCTTTGATAAAGTGAACAACAGACATTTGCCATTCAGCATGATTAGCAACAATGTATCAGTACAAATGAGTAAATAGTTTCATACTTGGGGCGACACAGAACTAAAATATGAGAAACTTCTACAATTTGGTTTCAAGTGGTGGTGTACATTGATAGGATTCTTGAAACCATTTTATGCTCTTGAGAGGGTGTCACAAAAGAGACAAATGTTTGGCCTTAAATGAAGAAGTAATTTGTATTTTTACAAAAATTGTTAATCACAAATTGTTACCAGAATGACACATGCTGTTCTTTGGCAATCTTCTACATGCATCACACTCTTTTTTGTTATTATCAGAAACTTATTCCTTTGCAAACGGAATTCGGGTAGTTGAAAAAGAAGGGCACCAGACTGTTCAATTCAAACCCTTTAAAAATTGTTATAAAAAAATAGTGTATGGTTTGGAAATATTTCATTTGATGACAGATAATGAGATTTTGATCTGTTAGATGGGCTGATTGTATTGGAATATTTACATTTGAGCAACAGAAAAGACTTCAAGTTGGACTGATTCCAAGTCCTAAGTAATACTCTCTTGAGAGAAGTGAGGGGCTTCTAACTAAAATACAGGTACTGGAAACCCAAATTGATATTTAGAGCACTACAGCAAGAAGAGTTTGACAGCCAGTAAAAATGTTCTTCTTGACCACATCAACAGTGGCCAAAAAGAATGCATGCAAACAACATAAAATTTATAATGGCTGGCAATTATTTGATGTAAACGTTTCAAATACATTTTACTTTCAAATTTTTTATACCTTCATGCATAAATTTTTCTGTTTTCATACAGGTAAATTAGTGAACATTAATTGAAAAAATACATATTTCATTAAACGTTATCTGCATTCTTTCTTTTTTTCTTGAATATTCCCTATGTTCCGTCCCTATGTAGAATGTTCCGTCCAGCTTCACTCTCGTACCAAAATATTTTTAGGAAACTGGTTTTGTTACCTTTGGGGATATATTATCAATATTTAACTGAAATTTATGGAACAAATTACATATTTGCTTGGGAAGAAACGGGTTAACCAAACCATAGTTTTCATGATCTTTGCACCTATATGTGAATTAATAAAGTAATCTTTTGAAAGGAAAACAAAGTGTTGATTGTCATTAATAAATCCAGAACACTTTTTGAAAAATAAAAATAAGACTAGGATTCTACTGCCTTCTCAAAGGAGAAGATGCTTTATTAACACTTCAAAATGGCACAAGGCACTCAAAGCAATGGACTAAATTATTATACTGCAAAGACAACCAGAATTAATTAAAAAATTATAAAATACACTAGAATGATCATGCACTAGAATAATTTTTAACATCAGTTAATTAAGAAAATTACTGCAACATGTGATATACACTGCAATTACCAGCGCAATTAAAGTTTCATTTTAACCACTTGTGTCTTGATAACTAATTGTTCAGTTTTCCAGTACTTATAAAATCCTTTCTTTACACTACAAATAAACATTTTATTATTTTCTTTCTATTTCACCATCTCAATTTTTTTTTCGGGTTATCCGAAATTCCAGATTTGCAGGGTTCAGGTTTGAGAGGTCCTTGTGTATACCTAAAGTGAAATTATCGACACTATTGAAAGAATAGGACTGAACTGAACAGCAAAATAATAGCAGAAGAAATAGCCATCTCAACTAAACCCACATTACTGAAATTCTGAACTATAATTCAATCGGTTATTTTAAAAAACCTGCAAAGCAAGAAGTTTTAAAGTTGTGGGAAAAGAAGAAAAGCTGAATAATTAATTACATATATCTTTTCTTTGCCTTTTTTTTTTCTCCTCATGCAAAAATCTCAATTGAGAATGCTATGGAGACAAGTAATTTGTATCAATAGTACAATAGTTGCTGTACTTATTTAAAAGTTTATGACTTACAAGATTTCAAAAACTAATCATGAGTTTTTTATCTAAGCATGTAAATAAACACATATTGCAGGTTTAGTTTACAATTTGACACATTTATTACTATATTATGTAAAATTACAATGTATATGATTTGTATGACAGAAGCAGATGCTTGTCATACGATAGTATTTTTCTACGAAAGTACACTGGAATATTTCCATATTTAATACCCCTTTAAACCAATCCCAATCTCTCTAAGAGACACTTTGCAGTGTCCTCATGGCCATTCTATTCATCTGATTTATGTGATTTACACATGGAATGATGCATCTATTCTCCAGCTTCCATTTCCTAACAAAAACCAAAAACACAAAAGAGAGTGACTTACGTACGAGGTAAAATAACCGATTCAATTGCTATCCCCTCATTCCTCTATATAGAGAACCATACTGTAGTGAAGTAATTTCAGTTACAAGAAACAGATACATTTCTACATGGCAAGATAGGAGTATAAAGAAGTACAAACTTTGCCAAATTGTGTATATTTTTTACCCATACAAATAAATTACTTTTAAACGAAAATAAACTGTTTCCGTCTGCTGAACTTTTTTCCTCTGGGTGGCTACTCATTTCTTGGAATCAATTTCTTTGATTTTCCAGTGATTAAAAAAAAAAATTCCTGAAAAGATTTGTAATTTCACACTTCTTAAACCTAACTACATACTAAAGCCCTAGATACCAATTAACCAACTATCTGATTTTACCATCATAAAATATAAATTAACAATTTCTCACCAAATAAAAATGGAGCAAGAAATAACAATGTACTAAATGATTTTAAGGAATAACCTCTTGATTTAAACATGTTCCCCGATTACTAGCAATTTTCTACAAAATCTATGATTTTACCTGCTTTTCTAGGTTTTCCAGAAAGTGTTTCTCTGCCTCTCATGATTATAAAATACAGCTATCAAAATATCATATCTATCTTTGGGAAGCAGTAATATGAAATAAAATGAACTGTTCTTCACTTCTTCAAAAGAAACGACTACGATGACTTGGCAAGAAATCCATCATGGTGGACAATCTAAATGGCAAATATATGTCAATCATAATACGATTCTTTCTCTCAAGAACAGAAGAAACAAAATACTCTTCATTGATTACTCTCTTTCAAAGAATTACTTACACCAGAAATTTTTATTACAAGTACTACCATTTATTTTAGACAAATGAATCATAAACATGGGGAATTAAACCAATTTTCTACTCACCAGAGGAACAGGAACGTTCTTCCATCTCTTCACCAGCTCTGGGAAAACCATTCACGCACATCACCAAAGGGTCCTGCATCACAAACTCAGAAGTTGAGGTATTTGACAACACTTTTTTAATATATGAAGACCTCTAGCATAAATAATGATAATCCGCAAAACAAGGTTAGTAAAAATCAACATTTTTTTATTTCAAAGCAATCTAAATTTAAATATCCAAATTTGGTCAAAGACACCAAAAATTGAAGGGTCAAACAAAAAGGGGCCATCTCACATTGACCTAGTTTTCAGATACAGAGGGTTTTACTAGAACTTTCATAAAATAACTCAGAAACTGTTATAATTTGTAAATATTTTCTTTATCACCTTAAAATTTTTAATAATTCTTTGTAAAATTTACAATTATATTTTTTATTTAAATCAATGATTTTTTGTGAATGATTTAAATCATTGAAGCCCTGCCACAAACTGAGGATTTTCACTTACAAAATTCACTCAACTACATCTTTCTTCTGGTCCAAATAGTTTACAAATATTCTAATAAACAATTTGGTTTTAATTCTACAACAAACCATGTATCACTACAGTAAATAATAATAATTCTCATTTCCCAGATGATGGCCCAAACATACAGAATTAAGGTTTATTATTATTTACGCCCAAGGTAATCAATTTTTCATAAAACTAATCAACAAAAACTAAAACAAGCAATTCAGAACTCTTAGAACAATGAAGTTCTAGATTTCCCCAAATTTGTAGAGACCCTCAAAATAACACCTAACATTCTTGCAGTAATAACTATTAATATACCTTGAAATGCTATGAATCTTATTACTGCAGAGACCAAAAGTTAAAAATTAAGGTGGAGAGTAGCAGAGCTGAGACTTTTAATTTGAATGAGGCAGAAATAACACTAACATTTCATGATATGTTCAGCATTTTGTCCGTTACCATTAAATCTCGTGATTTATGTGAAAACTTACAATGTTATGGCGATAGTAAACAAATAAGTTAACATAAACAAAAAACAACTATAGTCCCAAAACAATTTTTTCAAGAGCGCAGAAAAAAAGTTTCATGTCAAACTTGGAACACATTAGAAGCATGAAAATTGTTGAGCACTTTCTCAAGCTATTGTAAATACTGATGAATGCTCGAGTATGGTTCAATTGTGGACTATATTGTAAAAATTATTAGATAAAATGGGTTTTGAATGGACTATGGCTTTTTTTTAAAAAAAATTGAGAAATCTGTACATCATAATTATTTACTTGGAGCAGTAATATTACAATATTTGAAGAAATAATGCAAGAATTTAATATTTATAAGTCTGTTCATATGTAATCATTAATTTCTTCTTAGTCCATGTAGTTGGAACAGACTATTATTGTTGGAATTAAATAATTCAAGGAAATATGAATTTATTAATGCAATATTTTCAAGGATATTATACCTACAAACCTACACGCCTACAAACCTGGAAACATCTAATTATGTAGAAACAGGCCGTGAAAGCATACATTATATATCAGAGACTAGTTTGAAGAGCTAATATATTAATTGCATCATTAATATTACAATTAACAGTAATTATCCTCAAAACTAATGCAAGTTACTTTTATCCTAAATTGTTTGAATCTGATTTGTTTTGTCCATTGTCATGTTTTCGTTTTTTTCTTTCTTAATAAAAATTTGACTTTTGATGAAGTGAGGGTTGGTTATTTACCTTGCAAAGAATGTTAAAACCTATTGCTAAGGAATTTACATTTCTTAACATACAGGTAGGTACAGGTGCACTTCACAAACGTGTAGGACTACATGTTAACAGGGGTTAAAGACACATGTGACCAATAAAATTTATTCAACTACAATAGCAGTTGTAATCCTCACCTCGTATTCTTCCTGATATTCTTCTTTCTTAACCACAGAGAGCTCCAGAAAATCTGTCGCAGGTGGCTCCAGCTCCTAAGCACAGAACACAAATAATATCCATTTTCCTCAAATTCCTTACATTAGGACATATTAACAAGGCCTTTTTATCAAAAAAAAAAAACAACAACAACAAACAAACTATAAAACTAAATCAGCAAAGGGACAATGGATGAGAAAGCTTACTTCATCATCTTCATCCTTCAACACTTTCTTCAAAGTACTTCTTTCATGTACTTCCTGTGAAAGAAAACCATACATATTTATTATTTAACTTTACCAAAATCAACTTCATCATACACATATACTTAATCAACAATTATTATTGATCAAATTAATCTCTAATTCATTTTTTGTAAATAAAATCTCAATGTTATTGGTTGAAATCAAATTCCATTCTGTAATATTCAAAAATAATAGTACAAAACAACAACTAGCACATGGAAATTAAGTACTTTGTGTCAACAACCACAGTAAATAATTTCCAGTAGCGAATACAATGTAATACCAGTGACTATTCTGCTCTTAGATAATTGTTCAGTTATGTTTCAGAATTCACACATCAATCATTTCAAATTGTCAATTCACCATGAAGATTATCAGATTGAGATTATTGATTTCGTCATTCACCTGCTGCTTACTTTATAGAAATGTTGTTGCAGTGTATTTGTTCTTTTGATTTGTTTGTATTACTTTGTGTGCTGTATTTGAATTCATCAAGTTTCTGGTACAGACAAAACAGGGAAAAATATTCCTTGAATGTGAACCATACTGCGATTTTTCTACATCTGTCTGTAAAGTAAATCAGCTGTATTCGGTTTCAACCAATTGGAAGGTTGAACCCCACCATAGGAACGTCACTGTAATGACATGTAACGTCCCGAATGGATAGCACCGTAACAGCTGATGACCTCCCAGAGGCAGCTTTGAATAAATCACAGTATCCAGCTGTAACACAAATGATTCAAGTGACAACCAACAAATAAGAAACTGTCCTGGTTCAATATCGAACTCAATAATTACAAATTCTATACTTAATGAAGTTCAATTGAGTTACAGTTGAAGAAATTGGGTTCAAGAAAATTAATTAAAAAAAGTATGTTATGTATATTGCAATCTTGATTTTCCAAAGCTACCTGCACAATGGCGGTACCAGAGTTCTTGTGCATCATTTATAGAAAAGTTATGATACATTAAAAATACAATATTAATATTAATTAGTTTATTGATTTCTTTGGTGGAAAGGTCTAAGTATATGCCACTTGTGTTCTGGAAATCCTCAGATAAATTGACTCATTGCTCTGCAACTCCTGGGTTTATCAATAATTTCCAGAAAACTCATGGCATCTACCTGTCATTTGGTACAAAAACTTGTCATTTAGAAGAAGAAAAATATTGTCTTATTCAGAACAATGTTGTACATTTTTAGTGATCAATAACAGAAACATCTGAAAATGTCTAATGCAATAACTGAAACAAGACTTTAAGTTAAAGAATCGTGGAACGAATTTACAGAACTGTACGGGGCAACTCGAACTTCCTAGATCCACTTCGGACGCGCGAGAGGAAATGCTCATTCGTTTTTCTAGGAAATAGGTTTTCTTGTGGAGTTGTTAAATTGATGCAAGGGATCTCGGCTTAAAAGAGGTAGATTTATAAAAAAAATTAAAAAAACAACAACAGCAGAACGCACAAATTTGCAGACCTTTAAATAGGATTTTCTGATGGCGAAACACTTGGCTACACTTAACCTTCAATCTTTAGTAAAATGTACAACACAAACGTTTAGATGAGATAGTACTACCTAAGTAGTAACCTTACCTCCTCTACTTGAAATACGCTTTCAGCTAATACGAGTTCTTGTTCATCCATTTGTAACCCTTATCGTTAATCCCGAATGACGGGTGACGCATTCTTGCGCATTCTCATCTAGAGAAGTTGAGTTAAAGCACGAGCAAAATCTTGCGACCGGCTCTGCGTTGTGCTGCCCTCAACGTGGGCTAGCCATACTACAATTTTATGAATGAGCGGCCGGGGGGGAGGGGGAACACCCAAACCCTGAATTTACTAAGGGAACAAGATTTTTTACCTTCAGGAAGGTAGAATACGCAACGTACTAAATTTTATACGTAGATTAGGAATATCACAATAAAACTTCATGCACGTCATAGTTTTTAAATATACGGTATCTTTATACCGACCTTTGCTATTCATGCATATATATTAATTGCACCTAGAATCAATATGCAGAAAATCTATATAAAAATAAAACATTTCTTCAGTTTATCTATGCCACTTTCATTAGATATCAACAAAATATTAGAATTTCATGTTTCATTTTGCTTGCCTTCTTTATTCCAAAACTGTCGTCTATTCTCGCATGTGGTAAGGTATGTTCAGCCTTAGAATAATCATGATGTAAACAAATGCAAGTGCTTAAGGCTAAACGCACCGAAAAATACTTGTAGGAAAATTCAATAGATCGCAGCACTATCACAAGGGAATTTACTTTTACGATAACGTCTGAACCAATGGTCCCAATTTTCGATCTGTAAACGGCATTTGACGCCTTTTTAAAATAGAATTTACGCTACGAAGCCCTTTTCCCAAAAATCTAGCAAAATTTCGAATTTGAAATAAGTTCAAACTTCCGAGAAAAAATTTAAAATGTGGGCTTATTGCGCGATGGCGACATGCTTCCTAAATTCAACGCCGTGACAATCATGCAAATCGGACGAATAGGAGCGTCGTAAAGTGAAATTTACGAAAACACCTCGCCCCCTTCCCCTTCTTCGCGGTGCGTCACCCACCCGATTGTTGTGGGCCCTCTGTGGCGCGGGGGCACGACCAGGCCAGGCGGCGTGCGCCAGCCCCGGCAGAGTAGGCGGGACTAGCGGGATACGCAAGCCAGACAGTCGTTTCGGCTTTCGTCTCTTTTGCATCTCAGTCTATTTTTCCACTGATACCAAATTAGAGAATGCTATACTACCATTACTGACTGAGGTAAACGGTCTGTAAGTAGTACATAACTATATTTTTCACATATTTCCGTCTTCCTTCGAATACGATTCTTAAAATTGTTTGAGGCAATACTCAAAATATCGATTCGATTTGAAACAGGTTTTTAAAAAATGATCTAATTTTGTAAATATAAGCATTATTCCATCTCCTCACATCTTATTTTAGATATATTTTACTTCTAAGGTTTCTGTTAACTCCACCTTGCTCTAAGATCTTCCGGGTCAAATACCGGAAAGAATAGGCGGAGTATACGCACGAGCTCTTTTATCCTACAACTCGATTTTTGATCTCAAAACGATGTTTATCAGCTTTAATCTGGTTCATCTGGTGAATCTCCTTTCCCAAGTAAAATGGCCTATGCTAATTTTAAAAATGCTTTTTACCGAATAAATAAATGAATATTTCTTAGCACTTTTAGTTCTTGTAGTTATTATTTTTCCTTATGTTGTTGTATTCAGTACGTACTACCTTTATTTCGTATCCACATGGGAGAAAAGAACTTTAGACGTTCTCTATAGTTTACTATGTATCTGATGAAGTTAAACAGCTGAATTGGTCAAACATAACCTGATGACAAAAATCTCGATCGTCATAATTAAAACCAATCCATTCTGTCTCGCACCCTTTGTCTTCGCACTTGTGGATAATATTCCGTATCATTGCTGGAATCGTCTTCAAATACTATCATTCGTCATCGTCGAACAGTAATAGCACTTTGGAGGTACATGCACGTTGAAAACTGAATTTACTCCGTACTTTACCCGACGGATTTTCGCGGTGTAAAGTTACTCTCGAATTTACTCTCGTGTAAGCGATTTACACTCGAGTAAAGTGTTGGTGAAACGCTCCAAGAAGCTACTCTCGAGTAAACATGATTTACTCCAGAGTAAACTCTTACTCTTCGTTTGGTGAAATCGGCCCTTAATGCAATACATTATTAAAATTATCAAAATCGGCTGTTAGATCTGCTTTGACAACTAACAAAGTCTTGTCATATAAGAAAATACAATACGTACATCGTTCATTGTTTTATCCTCTTTGTAAAAATTCAAATGTATAATTTTTATTTCAAAATTTTTACTCCTCACCCTGGCAAATGTGGTAGGCTGAGGCTGGAGATGTTAACAGTAGGTTGTTAATATTTTCTAAAAGGACTTAGGAAACTCATTTTGATTTTGTATAGTTTGACTTTAAATTATCTAAGTGGATAAAGTTTATTAAACTTCAAATGGATTCGGTGGAAATCTTGTATCCTTCAAATAAATAATCATGCAAATAAATGGAATTATTTTTTCACTTATACGTTTGCTTTTTTTGTATCACCTTTCATCTATTTTCTAATTGACTTTTATATTTAGTTAATAAAATTATTGAAGGTATGAAACGTTCCAATTTTCATTTTTAAGTCTAAAACTTGCACAGTGATCATGAAAAACCATTTATCTTTCATTAATTTGAATATACTATTTAATATCTTTTGAATGACAAGTGAGTACAATAATTCATAGCAGTTTTCAACCCATTTTTTATCTTTTAAGAACTGACTTGATTTCCATATTTAAGAAATTTATCTGAAGTTACTGATCAATTGAATTAACTGAGAGTTCTGCTAAACAGTACTCCAGAATATCTACTAACTTAAAACCTTTTTCCCAAAGAAATCTTTGAATGTAGTGTGAAAATTTTCCAAGATTGTACAATCAGGAGAAGCCAAAATTATGAAAAGAAAATAGAAAATTCATGGTAATTTTATGTTAATTATATATGTCCCTTAAGCCTTGTTTCATTAGTCAAGAAATGAACAAATTATAGTATTTAAGTATTATTACAACGAATTCACAATTAACTAATCATATATGTAAGTCACTGATCAATAATTGATACACTGACTGCCAGTCAAATAATGAGCAAGGTGAAAATGAAATCGTAATTCCAAACACCAGATATCAAAACTGCAAAACATTATACAGCACACATTAATTTGAATCTTCTGAACACGCAAGATCGAAAAGTACCGGCAGAATTCCGATAGTTTTTTAAAAGGCCTACGCGAGAGCTTTGCAGTATATTCCATATCATTCTCGTATCTGATGGCTTGATTAAATCAATCACACATGTTCTCAACAGTATTTCGAAATTTTTGTATAAATTGTTCATTAAGTATAATTTTTCATCATTAATGATACGGAATTAAATGAATCTCTCGTCAAAACTGTTTTTATCCTTCAGGCGATGAAAATTCACTCAACCGCGGCCACCTGTTAATGCTATATGATACACAATGATTTGTTTGCCAGCTGTCTTCCAAGAAATCAGACAAACCAACCGCCGAAGACGGATCACTCTTTACCACGACAATGCGAGCTCTCACACACCGGCTCAAACAACTGCATTTTTAAGCACCCAAAACATCTATTTGATGAGTCATCCGCCGTATAGTCCTGACTTGGCATGCAATGACTTCTTTTTATTCCCGTACGTAAAAAACCAACCGGTCAACGTTTTTCGATACCTGAAGAAGCGGGTGCTGCATTCAGAATGCATGTTTTGGAAATAAAGATTTTGCGGGTTAAAGCGGCACCGGACCCCTCAAGTGTAGAGTATATTTTTTTGAAAACAAAAAACAACTAAATCAAACAAACTATAATGTAATGATAAATTTAAAACTTCATGTTTTCACTTTTTTCTTCTTTTGAAGTAATTAAGGATAAATATGTCGCTTTACAATTTTGGTTTAAAGTAAAAACTTCTAACACAATATTTAAAAATATAATTTACATCAAGACAATCTGAATCATAAGAAAAGCAGATAATACTCTTGGATATTCCCTACACGCACCACAATGAATGCGCACAACCTTACTTTGAAAATACGCGCCAAAACGCATTAGCTGCGCTATCTGCACCAGGCCCGTGACTCAGGAAACAAACTTAGTCCCCCGCCTTTTCACATTGAGTGAACCGGCTCTGTCTGTTATAGAAGCTGTTATCAAAGAGTATATATCAGAGACGGCACTCAATGTTAAAAGGAAAAGTCTTATTTGCTCAACTTCCGGTGCCGCCATATTGTTCTGTATAATTTCTGTATTTCTGTAATATTTGTATCTCATCTTCAATAAATGCAACAAAGTAATAATTGAGAAGGCTAGAATAAGCATCTGCTGCAACTTGCTGTGTAGCAGCATGTTCACAGTCATTAGAACCTGTAATTAATCACAACAAATTATTGCTCAATCACATTATACTTTCATAGACATGCTCGTTTTTGCATACACAACGCAAGTAGACTTACCATTTTCAGTTTGAAAAGCTGCCTGTGTACAAGGATCTTGAAAAATTAGAAAATTGCTGGTATGCAAATTGCCTCCC
>BOPP01000389.1:430123-441092 GCA_017312745.1 Gryllus bimaculatus | reverse complement strand
TAGATGTTCCATAAGTTTGCATACGACTCATGTAAGGCTTACTCGCCTATAGTTACTAAATATTGTCTTGTCGCCACTTTTAAAAATAGGTACTACGAGAGACAGCTTCCAATCTTCCGGTACGCAAGCGTTGTTTATTTATACATTAAATTCCCTAATTAAATATGGTAGAATAGCCTCTTCACCTAATTTATTGATGTCCGTGGCAATACTATCAAAATCTCGTGATTTTCCTCTCTTCATTAATTTTATTCTTTTCCGCAAAGTATTTACGTCAATATGAAGACCTCTTCTATCTACCGGCGTTGGTATCTGAATAATGTTAGATTTCTACTTGAAAACCGAGATGAAATATACGTTAAAAGCCTGCGCTTTTTACCTGTCGTCCGTTATTGGCGAATTATTAACACGAGCAGCTGGAATCTCGTCTTTACTTCCTTTCCTACTACGAACGTATTTCAAAAATACCGACCCATTATTATGTTTCAAATGACGTTCCTCTGACATTTTCTTTTCCTTCCTTAATGCTTTTGTATAATTTCGAAATATGGTCTTATGATTTTCACTACGGTGTCTGTTGTTAAATGTTTCTCTAGTTTTTCTTTTCAATCGCCTAATCTTTGTATTATAATATTACGGATCACAGTTACTTTTTAACAACTTACTTGGGACAGAAGCCTACTCAGTATTTACTAAAATATTTTAAAACTCTCCCCAACTTTCACTAATAGCATTTGATGTCAATCAATCAACAGGCAAGGTAGTAAGCAATGCTCTTTACGTGCTACACAACTCCAGCGGTATTCCGCAAAGCAACTTCACAATTTACCTACCACACACACTGAAAGAACCACGAACGAGGATACAGCCATGGAATCTTCTACTTCAGAAAATTCATGTTATCAAGACCCATCGCAAGGTACAACGCTTGTAATCATAGGCAGCCGGCATGAGATAGAAGCCAGAGTCAACCTAAGAAGAAGGTCAGTAGGCGAGGAGGCTGCCAACAGCGATAACAACAAACACAGTGAAAGTGCAAGTGACAGTGACTATGTTAAAGGTTCTATATCAGATTTAGCCAGTGCACCACCCACACACGGTTAGGATGTTCCAATAGGCTCCGTAGCCCAAAACGTCAACTACAGAAATGAGAATATAGACTTGCATTACATACAATGTCCCAGTAGGTAACAGATTTACGGAATTAGCCTCCAAGGAAACCAATCCTCTTCCCCCAGATAACCGGTTCAACTATCTTAAGTATGATCAATCATCACAGTCTAGTACAATCAAAAAAATATCCTACATTTTTATAGCCGAGATAACTAACATCAACGCATTCGTTAATGAAATTAAAATTAACGTATCAAAAAACTTCGTAGCTGAACAAAAAAAACAACAAAGTGAAAATAAATCCCGGCTAAGCTGAAGATTTCCGTAAAATCATAAAATACTTAATCAACACAAATAGAAGATTCCACTCCTACAAAACCCCTTAAAACAAAAACTTTTCGGTAGTATTAAAAAATGTCCACATCTCCATAACTGACAGTGAAATCACCCAAGATTTAAAACAAAGACACCAATCCATTGTTAAAATCACCTGTCTTCACAAGGACAGCCCTCCCGTTCCTGTAATAGCAGCTGAGTTCAACGGCAATGAACCACTGGAAACAATACTCAATATTAATCAAATCTGCAACCTCAAAGTCGCCACCGAAAAAAGAGAAAGCCCAAAACGTCCACTTCAGTGCTATTGATGTTTGAACTTTGGACTGTAGAAACAGTTGCAATCACAAAATTAGCTGTGCAATATGTTCTGATAATCACTATACTGTAACTTGTTCTGAAAGTAAAGCAAACCCCACCTATATTCTCTGCAAAGGCAATCACCGTGCAGATGTAAGAAATGAGAACTGTTTATACCATAAGGAAATTGTTGAAAAGAAAACCACCCCACCCAATAACACAAGAAATCCATACCAAAGAACACCATCATCATCCCTTAGCAACCAACAAGAACAATTTCCATCACTACCTCCTACCCAGCCAATACGTAACTTCACTAGGAACAATCACCCTGTAAACCAATCAGGATTCGATAACAATGTGAGGTCACAGAAAAACCGTACCCAACAAAACCAACAATGTAATACCAATAATCCCCTTTTAAATACAATAATTAATTCTATATCATCCTGTATTATTAACTTCATAAACTCCCTCATACCATCAATAATCAATACAATTCAGAATACAGTAACAGCATCTTTTAATAACAATAATGTCAATAAAAGCTGATAGAAATATAGCATTAACAAATTGGAATTCAAATGGGATCACATCCAAAAAGATAGAACTTATTCAATATTTACACACATATAACATAGACATTGCGTGCATAACAGAGACGCACCTAAACAATAGTAATAAATTTTACATTCCAGAATACAAAATTTATAGAAATGACAGGACCGAACAAAATGGAGGTGGTGTACTTATAGCAGTCAGAAATAATATAATCCATCATGAAATTAATAGACCACACATCACAGGAATTGAAACAGTGGCAATAACCCTAACAATGAACAATGAATCATGGAGTATAATAACTGCCTATGAACCTCCATCAATAAAAATACAACCCCAAAATATTCTTAATCTATTCACCCCAAACAAAAAACACTAATACTAGGTGATCTAAACGCTAAACACACTAACTGGGGATGTCGCACTTGCAACCAAACAGGAAAAACAGTATCACAAAGTATAAACAATAGCACTATCAATATACTAGCGCCTCCTGAACCAACATACTATCCAAGAGACGTAACTAAGCAACCAGACATCCTTGACATCGGACTGAATGACAGCAATATCAATTTTGACTCAACTCATTATCACGAACTCGTCTCTAAGCATCTTTCGGTAAATATACTTATTCAACAAATCCCACCCCCGCGATCTCCAATCCCCAAAATAAACACACTTAAATTAAACTGGATTCAATTCCAATATATATCCAGCAATTTAATACCAAAAATTAAGATTTTAAATAATTCTATAGAAATAGACAACACCGTAATATTACAAAATACCATAATACATACAGCAATAACAGAAACGCAGCCAAGCAAATACACAAAAACATAACAAAATTAATCTTTCTGCTCTACCTACAGAAATCAAAATCAGAACCAGAAGACTATGCAACGAAACCAAAAACACACAAATAATAGCAGAACTAAATATATTAACTAATATAGTTAAGAAATCAATAAAAAAATAATATAAATCTCAAATTCTAGAACAAGATACAATATTTAACAGCACAAAACAACTCTATTTGGAAATTCACCAAACAAATACTAAAGAAGAAAACAATAACACCACCCATCAACTCACCGAAAGGCAAGTTATTCACCCCTACCGACAAGGCAGAGGAAATTGCCAATTATTTTGAGTCGACTTTCACACTCAACCAATCTAAACAGCACCCGGATCACAACACAATAATGCAGTCAATAAGCCTCCCAAACTACGGCCCATATCACACAATTCATTACACAAACCCTAAAGAAATAAAACAAATCATTAACTCTCTCCCGTTAAAAAAAGCTCCAGGTCATGATAATATCAATACTAAAACACTTACCCGCAATTGCATACTTAACAAATATATACAATTCATGCTTCACAACAAATTATTTTACATCCACTTGGAAGTATGCCATTTTTCTTCCGGTTCCGAAACCAAATAAAAATTCAACCATCGCCGAGAGCTATCGCCCGATAAGCATTCTACCATCTCTGTCTAAAATTTTCGAACAAATAATACTCCAACGACTTCAAAAGCTCCTACAAATAACAAAAGCAATCCCAAGAGAGCAGTTCGGATTCATTGATCATATGTCCACACAACACCAACTCCTCAGAATCACAGAACATCTCAACGCAGCATTTCAGAAAAAAATCACACAATACTCATTTAACTCGACATAACACGGGCATTTGATAGAGTTTGGCACCAGGCACTAATATATAAAATAAATAAAATAGGCACTCCACACTATTTCACCTCAATAATCCAAACCTATTTATCCAACAGAACCTTTGCAGTAACAATCAACAACTAACAATCAAATTCCAGGTTAAGCAAAGCATGATTACCACAAGGATCCCCCTATCACCCACACTGTTTAATCTCTATGTAGCAGACCTCCCCATAGATGAAACAGTAAAAACAGCGCAGTTTGCAGATGACACACTTATCTTCTCTTCCAGCCACTCTCTAATCAATATTAAAAACCACATATCTAAACCAAATAGACAGTTGGTCATCCAAATTAAAAATAAAATTAAACCCAAACAAAACTGCAGCAAAATATTCTCTTTAAAACCATACATTTCACCAACTCCACTAACATGAAATAATGAGCCCATCCCATGGTACCCACCAAATAAACCCATAAAATATCTTAGACTGCACATGGACACTAAAATGAACTGGAAACAACACATAGACATCAAAATAATACAAACAAAAACAGACTGCATCAATTAAAAACTCTAATAAATAGAAATAATTACCTCCCATACAAAACAGCAATAACTTAATTCAAAACAATAATCAGACTTACTCTTCTCTACGCCTATGGATCAATGCTACAAGAACGAACATCAACAAAATTTAAATAGTTCAGAACCAATTCCTCCGTACAATTACTAATGCATCCTGGTTCATATCTAATCATCAATTGCACAATGAATTCAACCTCGATCCCATCATGCAACACATCACCTACCTATCTCACACGTTCTTCTCAAATACACACCATATCCAAACCGTATCTTTATTCAAACTTTGCAAAACCCCCATACATCCCACTCGCATAAAAAATAAATATCCATTTCATATATTTTGTATATTGTTCTGAGATCTGGAATAGATCCTATGAGGTGCCCTTTTAGTTTCCTCATCCTCTGTAGTAGTGTTAAGGTAGGATAAGTTTAGGATAAGTTAAGTTATAAGTCAGCAATACAAATGAAAAGTTATCAAACACTGAAATATGTACAACACAATCAAATAAATAAATAAATAATAATAAACAGAGCAAATAAGGGACGTTGCTGAAGTAAGTACACCGAGTCGAAAACAGAGTATTATATCACACGCAAATCGTTATTTTTGATATCATCTGTTTGTAAATTAATTGATGTTTTCGAGAACGTCAACTGCCATGGGCTGCTAGTGCAATTAATGAATTATCTCAGGAAAAGAGGGTGCTGCTTTCCCGCTGCATGGTGAGATCCGGCGCCGAACTGCACGTAGGCTTGTTGAAGTATTCCTCCAGGTATTTCATCCAGCGTGTCGTCGACTAATGTCAAAGCTCTCTCTTGTGCGGTAGATTAGAGTTTATGTAAGGAGAGGGAATAGGACAAGGAAGGGAAGGAAGGATCGCGCGCAATACATGGCCCGTTTGTTAGGAATTTACTCCGGTATTGTCATGGTAATGATCGGAGAAACCGGGGAAAAGTACTAAATAGGGCACCAGTCGTATAATTCCTTTTCATACACTGGGTAAATGTGAAATTCAATATTTTTTGTTATACCACCTTACAAGAAAAACTTGTATACGTAAGAAATCCTTTTTTTGAAAGAGGAGTACTCACCCGCCTGTTTTTGCTATAACCAATTTGTTTTTATTGTCTTAACTGTTCTTTTTTAACACACTATCATTTTTAACGGAGAATATTAAATTTCAAAAATAAAATATTATTACAATCTTGCAGACATTAACATATAACCACTTAGAACAGTTTCGAAATGTTTTCCTAGGATTAGCAATATTGGCAGAATTAGAACATGATATTAAAATTCAGAATTTACAATGACTTAAAAATGAGGGCTCAAATATTTAAAAAATGGCTGTCCGTGGGTATAGGGGTTAGCACGCTGGCTTTCGTATTCTGAGTTTGCGGTTTCAAACCCGGCTGAGAGCGGTCGATTATCAAAGGGTGGGAAACATTCATTGTAAGGGTTCATGCTCGTGGCACCCCAAAGGACTCCATGGATACCCGCAATATTAAATCCTCCGACAAATCACGCCCTAATCGGATTCTATATTCCCTCAGCTCTGGAACGACGAAAGTAAGGGATAAATAGGACAAAAACCGTTGTGTCCGTCCCTGGCGGCGAATGTCGGATAGAATGCTGGTGGGAACCAATGATATTAAATGCGAAAAGTCTATAAAATATTGACGATGGTGAGGGGGACTAATGGCCCAAGTTTCAATACTCATTCATTAGACATCGAGAAAGCATAATAAAAGCCGTGTTGATTTTGAATGATATGTCACAATGCCTATATTTGCTTTTATTTCCTTTTGATGTGAATATTCTCTCAGAGAACTGAAACATCATCTTGTGTCTCCTCTCCCTCACCAATCCTGCGTTCCCAAAACTCTCATTCTCGGAACTAATAATCCGCAACGTTTGGGAGTATAATTCAAAAGCAAATGCTGAGATGGTACTTGGATTCCTTTTTGATAATAAATATTGCTCACGTTCAAACGGTGAGCGAAGTTTAGACACTTTTTTGTATTTTGTATTTAGCCATTGTATGCCCCGTAAAGGATAACTGGCCACGGCGCCGTTAGATCCCGGAGTTCCTAGTCGGACACCCAACAAGGAAAACGCGATGTCTCAAATTCGCTTATCCTTCGTGACGTCACGTTGTTAAAAAATTCTCCTACTGACGTCGGTTTCGCGGTAAAGGCCTTTCACTAGAACTATTCTAGCATTCACCTGAATGACCAAGCGAAACCTTGAAAACCTCAGTCAGGCTATCCGGCACGGGCATTGAATCCTGGCCTTCGGAATGTGAAGTCAGTGCGTTACTCTCAGCCACTTCGCTCGTGATTTAGACACACTAAATACTAGGATTGAACACGAATTCGTATTTATACAGCAGTATCATCTGCGAGAAAAATGATTAATTTTAACTACTAATAATTGTACACAGATTGCATTAAAACTTGATCACATTACATTTGTACATATCCCAAATTTCAGCTATTAATTTTTGTCTCCAGTTGACAGACCTTCAAGATAAAAGCGAAAAAAATAATGTGAAAAATTAAAATGTTCATTTGAACTTTTTTAAAAAATGTTCATTTGAACTATTTGTTATATATTGTGCATAAAGACAAAAAAAATTGAAGACACAAATTTAAAAACATGAAAATAATCAAGTTAACTTTGAATTCGTCATTTTTCTTTTATGTTTCATATATTCAAGGTCACAAAATTATATTACTTGCGTAACAATATTCCAAGCCTTTTCGACATTGAAAGGGGAGTAATTCTCTTGAACAACGTCATATGCTAAGTCAAATCGTAAGCCATTGCCTCTTATCCCTATCATCCAGGGCTCAGCTTTAGCAACCAGGATTTCCGGGCGGTCACCCATCCAGGAATGTGCCGTGCCAGAGAGCTGCTTAACTTCCGTGATGTTAAGGAGAACAGTTAAATAGTTCGGCTACCGGTGTAGGTCTATCACGTTAGGAAGACAGAAATTGCTTGTAGAAACAGTTAGATATTTTAATGTAAATTTAATATGTGGAATTAAGTTATAATAAAATGATTTCGTGATATAATGTCTGCATAAAATGAATGGTAGTAGTAGTGCTGCGAGTATTTTACACCATTAAACGTCTCTCGCATCTCAGTTTCCGTTTAAGTGAGCCACTGCAGCCTTCTGCACTTTATCTTCTTCTAGCCATCGCCTTCTCCACTCCTTGCTTCCATGTACGTCTGGGTCTTCCTCGTCTTCTGTGTAATGTTGGTCTCCAATTTCAGAGCTTTAGAGGCCATCGTACTTCAGCAATATCATTAAGTGACCATACCATTTGAGCCTTTAATTTCAATGGTATCAATAATGTTGAAACTCGCTTTTGCTTTTCTTCTAATTTCTTCCTTTCTTACTTTGTCCAACAATGTCAATCTACAGCTTCTTCGGCAATAGTCCGTTTCCATTACTCTAAGTTTATTCTCATTACCTTTCGATATTTCCGAAACTTTTGACTCATATGTGGCAATGCTCTCTAGAATAGTATTGTGTAATCTTCTTTTAAGATTCTTCCTTAGTTTGATTCCGTATTAAGGAATGTAATCGCTTATAGCTACTTTAACTTTTGATATTCTATTCTGAATATCTTGTGTACTACCGCCATTTTCTTCTATTTGATAGATAACATTCCGGCAGGATTTCAATTCTGGTCCGTTAGGTATGCACTGAGTCATATCTTCTCCTACAACCAGATATTCTGTTTTATTAAAATTTATTTCCAGTCCCCAATTTAAGTACTTTTCATGAAGTTTTCGCAACATTTACAAAACATCATCTTCCTCCTCAGCGAAAATGGCATGGTCGTCTGCATAATTAAGCGAATACAGCATGGAATTGTCAAATTTTACACCCAGATTGCATCATTTTCTCCTCCTAGTTTTTAAAGCTTCGTTTAAATATAATTTAAACAGTAGGAGCAAGGCAACATCCTTGTCGTAAGACTTTACTTACAGAAAGGTTTCTTCCAACTTCAATTTGACTTGCATTGTTTCTGCGTAGCTTTCAATAAGCACATATTAACATCTTGTTTCTCCATTGCAATTTAGAATTCATTTAATGAAACTGTGTCGAGGTATTTTCTTAAATCTATAAATACCAGGTGGTGATGGAGACTCCTCTCTTTGATCTAATTTCTTTGTGCACCCTACTAAATATATGATGTAATCTTTAACTTCCTCTATACCTTGGCCCTTTTTCGTTTCTGATTAGACAGCATTTTCCACATCCCATTTATTTACTTTTTCAAATACTTCTGGTCTCTTCAGATTAAGATCCCGTACGTTCCATGTTCCTACATTCATAAACTGATTTCGTTTGCATTGTCGGTGATTAGAAAAATAATTAAGAACAATGCCTGCATACGTATGCTTCGTGTACCAGACAGTACCACAGTGGTCTAGAGATCTAAAAATCGTGAAATCCAAAAAAATAATTTTGAACCTCCTTCTCTTCTACAGTGAACTTCAAATTAGGATGATACGGCTTAAATATGTCAACCACTGTGGAAATTCTATCATTTTCCACGACTAACGACGTATAATCAACACGAGTGTCAAACTCAATGTCTGTTTTAGAAATTACATCAGTTTCCAGTCTTCTCGTAACAAATTATCAGAATATTGAGCTTAAGACTCCTATTGGATACCTAGCTCTCTGGCACTATATAATATCATTAAAGCGGAACTATATGTTATTTAAAATAATTCTGAATGCTATTATCATTTTATATTTGACGATACGGTTAAAATTGTACTCAATGTCAGAAGGTACATTTTCTTCCAAGGTTAACATTATCAGATGATGAGGAATAGATGGGTACATTTGAATTATACGAGTATGTAATGAAATGAAGTCGTCGTGAATTGAGTTTTAAAACAGGTAGTTTTTCCACAACATGGCGGCTATTTCGAGTAGTCATAATGTTTTATTCAGGAATTTAGAAAGTTAATATTCTAGTGAATCAACACTCGATACAATAGGTCTAAGTGGAACTTCAGGTTTATGTATCGTCGATAGCACAAAAAATGGGCCATGTCCTCAGCCGAACTTGACCACAATTTGCGTACCCCAATCCCGCCCTGCGGGATCGACCGGACCAATACACTTTAGCTTTATTTCGGAGAGGAAGAACCATTAATCGTGAACATTTTAAAATGGAAGCAATCGCGAGTTATACTATGGTAAATATTTTTGAAAATAAATATTAAATGAACCAACAGTTTTACATAATTGTAGTATATGCATTTAATTAAAGAAACAAAGGTGTGCAATTTAACAGTAAAACACTTCTTAAAACAATAACGACACACGATTTTTTGCATAAAAATTACATTTGACAAGGAGTAATAAGCTCCATATCTACATTTCATCTTTTATTGTA
This sequence comes from Gryllus bimaculatus, assembly GCA_017312745.1. Lineage (NCBI taxonomy): Eukaryota > Metazoa > Arthropoda > Insecta > Orthoptera > Gryllidae > Gryllus > Gryllus bimaculatus. The sequence goes on along the minus strand of BOPP01000389.1, from coordinate 431,081 downwards.
GTAATATTTAATATACAATGGAAATAATTTGCCACAGTGACCTGTTTAATCTAGGTATTTTATTAGAAAAAAGAAGTAACTTAAAAAAACACGTTTTAGAGCCAGTTGCACAAACACGTATCCGAGATAGCTTTCAATTGTGAAATACTTCTTCATCCGTTTCTCAGATGATCAAAAATACTGTATGATCACGGAACACGAACACATTTTTATAGAAATATCTTTGATATCTAAAATACTAAACAAAATAAGAATATTTAAGGTTAATTTAGTCACAGTGAAAGTTTTCAACTACAGACTTTATTATTGGCAAGTGGAGCTCTAAGCAAATGAATTATTTCTGATCTTTGTTAGGGGATAAAAATTAATAATTTCATTAATTTATAATGTGTAGTGTGAATTCAGTAAGTGTGAATGCATTTTACATACTGTTCTCTTCCGCGAATATTAAAAATCATATGTGATACCTAGCCTTTCAGGAATTTTACGTGGGAATCAGGAACGAGAGATGAGTCTTATAAAATATTTTGTAGCGAAACGGTATTGTTTAACTAAATTAAATAAAATAAAATAAAACGTAAGGAAAAGTTTGTACTTAGGAAGGACCCACGGCGTCACGCGCACCCCCCTCTCTTGCGACAACCACGGCCCCCCTGACCCACTTCGACAATTTATGGCACCCTGATGGCCGGAGGGAAGGGTGAGTTGTCGGGCGCTCCGCTGCGTCCCCGTCCGGAACGTTTTCGCGACGCTTGTCACCGATACCAGGGAAGTACAGTTACGGAATACAGTACAGTAAAGAAGGGAATTCGAAACATACGAGGAATAGAGGGTGGGGGCATGGAAATCAACCTCGCACCTACGGAGACACAAATGGGGACTTGGCGAGAGGCATTCTTTTTTCAACTTTCCCCCCGCCAGTAACCCTGGCGAGGCGGGAGTTTATTTCCTTCTTGGG
>BOPP01000389.1:415789-430044 GCA_017312745.1 Gryllus bimaculatus | reverse complement strand
CATCTCTCCGCAGAGGCGTCTCTCTTTTTCAAACAGCCTGCATAAGAATGTGTTATGGACCTTAGCTTGCGCAATCCTCCTGACGGCAGCATACCGGTCTCGACCCTAACGCGCCGATTTTGCGGCGCCTGAGAAACTGGAGCGGTGAGGACCGCACGCGGCCGCATCTCCTCCTCCTCAGCCGCGCAACATAGGAACAGCTGTAATCTACGCGGGCTTACTTGGCCGTGAGTCGTCAGCTGCCAGCAGAAGAGACTCGCCGGAGGGCACACACGGTGCTCACGCGGCGCGCTGCGGGCCGACGAGCCTCTCGCCGCGCTCTTTGGCCGACATAACCGGCCGGGCAGGGAACTGTGATGGTCCACCGGACGTCTTGTTGGGCGCCGGAGAGGGAACAGAATGCTTAGTGTCCGCCTACGTTTCTCGGTGTCCTACCTCAGCGGCAGCTTCTCCGCCGAACTCTGCCGAGCCAGCCCGTCGTGAGTGATCACCCAGCGGGACGAGCTGGAGGCTCCGCCCCGAAACAATTGTCTAAAAGGCACACTTGGTGCTCTAGCCGCCACGGACGTTGGTCAGCAACAGTCTGACGCCGTGGCGCACATAGTGTACAATAAGTGTTTAGGAATGTATATAGTGACTTTTCTGTGTGAATGTGAGATAGGTCCGGGGAGCTAAGGAGGGGACGTAGGAGGGAGGTCCTCGCAAGAATTTTGTGGCGAAGGTGGGAAAGGCGGCGATGCATTCATTCACGTATCTCACTGCTTGCCTGCTGTTCGCCGATTTCGCGTAATACGCGAAGTCGTCCGCGAACATCAGGAGCCCGCAACGCTGAATTCCCGTTCACCTTTCCGCTAGCAGAGGCGCGTCATTGACGTAAAAGCCGAAGAGGGTGGGGGAGAGTACGCTCCCCTGTGGAACTCCCGCTTCGGCGCGTCTTAGGGACGATTGTACGCCGTTAACTCGCACTCTGAACGTTCTCTCTGTGAGAAAACTACCGATCAGCCTGGTGTAGCAGTCGCTTATCCCTGACTCAATGAGACATAAGAGTGCCCCCTCATGCCACACCGTGTCGAAGGCCGAACGCAAGGCATTGTCGGAGATAGGAGTGCGCATCTCTGAGGAGAGAGGCGCGCACTCACTTGAAGTTTCTTGAGGAGAGGAAGTGCAAAGGCACTTGCGAATCTTTGCCACTGCTTATTCACTGCAAAATTCGCACTCACTGAAATTTCATTGAGAGGAATCGCAGACGCAGCGGGAAACAATTTGTGTGCTCCGCACCTGTGATCGAGAGCCGATTCTCGTTGACGTCACCGCCCCGCGCGGTCACTGCCCGCGCAGACGCCACCAGCCGGCGCTGACGCCCCTCTGATGGAAGCGCCCGCACAACTGCATTCCTGGGAAGGCCATCCCAGCCATCTATAAGCTCCGCCGCGCCCCGCGCGCGCCCACTGCAGTACATCTGCCACGGAAGGTACCCCAGGCAAAATAATCAGGGCCAAAAAAACCCTTAAAGACAATTTTCAACGCGGTGCCGCGCTGAGGCACAGAAAAGCCCTCACTAGGACAAATTTGTAATCTTAGTTATAGGATAATGTTTATGTATCACTTCTTCTTTAGTTGTAATTTTTCATTTATTCACAAACTTCCTTTATTATCAGTGTAACTTCTCTGGTACAGTGGACCAGAAATAAATGTTGTTTTTCTTTTACCAGTGACCAGATTGTTTTTTATGGGCAAATTCAATGAATTTACCTTGTAATTCCTTCCATGACTTAATGTTAAGATAGGAGAGGTAGGAGACTCCGACTGAGCTAGGGCCGGGCCGCTACCACGCATTTCCGACGATCCCACGTCGCCGGGACTGCGTGGGGGCGTAACAATTTTGAAATCTTAATGTTTGCAAAGCAAGGAACACCAGCCTTTGTCGATTGCATTATCACTAGGGGGAAACACATCAGTTCAATGTACTATTTACAAGTGACTTATGTACGATATATTGTCTCTTTTATTTTGTGAAATCTTTCTAATATTGGATTGAACAAACTTATTTAACTGAAAGGTAGCGATTTGTTTAGCAGTGTTGTCGAGAGGAGTACGTCCCAAGCAAACTGTTTTTTCCAAGAAGATGGGAACATGGGATGTTAAATTTTAGAATGTGGACAAACACGCGATTCGATCTAAGTCGGTTATAAAAACGTCCACTGTCCGTGTGTCTGTCGTGTCCCTACGCTTTACGTGGTAGAAAACAACCTGAGAATTGAAAACACAACGTTCGACACAGTGGAATGTAATGGGAATTTCCTTCATAGTTGGATAAATTTGTTAGTTGATCGTGTTAATGTCCCTTAAACGTTTATCCTTTGTTATTGTAAACTAATTTCTGGGTCGTAACTCACCACATAACTGTGATACTAATTTGTAATAGATTGTGCGTCCGTAGACTTCCGCGGCCGGAGTTAATACATTCTTGGCTATCCGGGATGAGCCGCGTCTCGGTCAATTGTGCTAACGTTTTGACCATATTGCCGTGGCCTTCTTCAGAGCTATCAGCAGTATAGCTCCGAAGAAGGCCACAGAAAGATGGCCGAAACGTGAGTACAATTGGCTGAGACACGCCTCATCCCGGATAGCCAAAAACGTATGTAATAGAGTGTATTCATGACAGCTTAGCGTAAGTCTCTTATGATTCATTTCATTGTAATCATTTTATATATTTAATGTCACATTTATGATTATTTCATATCAAAATGTCTTATAGTTTTATAATTTTATTGACGTAATATGTTCTTTAACCTGTTCTGTCTCTGAACGTTAACCTAGTTTTTTTTATGGCGAACAGGTCTTTGTATTTTATGTATTTGACTGTAACTAACAACCTTCAGTTGCTTTCAATATTCATAATTTAATTTTATTACGCTTTTACAATTATGGGTTTATTGTAATTTTGAATGAATAGACTAACTCCATTATATCATATTCTGTTTTAGTTCATACCATTGTCAGTAGCCTGATGATGGGAGAAAAATACCTCCGAAACATCGCCATCAACGACTTTGTCCTGAGATGTAATGTGAACATACATATTTTAGTTATTAAGAAATATGACTGTCTATAAAATATATGGAACTTTATTTGAATACTTGGGCCATCATATTTTAACATCGCTTCAAAATATTATCTTTCGAAATGACATATCCAAACGTAAACCACCTTTTTAACAATCTACCGCACCAAAATATGGATTTAGAAATAATAAAAATAGAACGAATTAAAAACTAACCATTTTTAGGCAAGATATATATTCAGAAAGAGGTATGCTAATAACTCTTTGATATTCACGTACTGAATACTGTCCCGTGATGAATCCCAAGAACTTTGGAAAACCACGAAAATGATCCTGTGTCCACAACTGGTGCTTTTGCCCAAACTATTAAATGATGTACTTGATATAATTAATGTTTGTAGGTCATGGGTCCGTTGGTTACGTTGGAAGAATTTTCAGTCCAATCTCTTTCAGCTTGATCTCGGAACACAAAGCAAACTCTCCTGGAAATGCAAGAGGAATATTGCGATTTTCGTGGGGCGCGCTGCGTGGTCCGCTGAGGTGAAACGGCAGAGGGGAGGGCGATGAACTGACCTCCGCGATCCCCGGGCATTTCCCGGGACACGATGCCCTGAATAGGGCTCTTTCGACAGGTAGTCTTTACTTCAGTTTCTTCAACGCGTTTATATTTTTCTCCTAGAGGAATTCATTTTAAATTCTAATATTTTTAGGTCGTATTCGAATGCAGTGATATTCAAAATTCAGGAGTGCGCCACAAAACTGCATTTTAATGATACATTAACACTAACAAGCACAGTGGTGCTAGGTTGAATGTACTACACACTTACAAAAATAAGTTGTATTTTTCCTCATAAAACGCAATGTATTTTAACAACTTGTTATCTTTAAAACTACCTTGCGAAAACGGTCATTATTCTAGTTTTTTGAACTTCCAAGAGCCTTTAAAAATGACGCAAAAGCATGACGCAGAAAATGACGCAGTCGGCATAATGGGCATCACGTTCGTTCGTATACATTGAAATGTTGAAGCTGACAAAACGTCCACAGAATGTAAGTTACTTACAAACAGTGTTGTTTCCGATAGTAATTATATTTATTTTCTTGTTATTTTTATTTATTTTAAGGTTGATAAGAATGCATTTTATTATATACTGATGCGATGAAAGAGAGTGGGAAAGACAGAAAATAGGATCAGAACAACAGAATTACAAATTTGACATTCTCAGAACTGAATACAATTTGAAATTCTGCAAGGAATCAAAGAGAAGGTAACAGTTGAAAATTATTTTACAATTTAAAAACTTGGGAATTACGTGTAGACTTCTTTGACAATGCTGGTAGATTTTACTACAAAAAAATGTGAACAGTAGAATAATAGATTTTTTTAGATCCAAGATTAACACGTTTCTGCTAAGTCAATCAATAGATTAGTGACTAAAAATCAAATAAATCATCAAAATATATTTATAGCAAAAATGATGTGTGCAATAAGAATATTTGTTAGTAACACACAATCATATAAATATTTATTTAAAATGACATAGTATAGTATGAACAATGTTTTTCACTCAAAGAAAATAAGGTAAAATAAAATTGATAAGTTATTTGTTTGAATTCACTTGATTTGTTTATAACAAATGTGTTTGTTAGACAATACAGAAAATATAACTTACGAAAGCGTACTGTTACCGAGTCAGGGCATAAACAGATGTCTCAGCAATACTTCTGATGAGGAGGTTCTAAGAATAGAGTCCCAAAGGTGACGCGTTTTCGACACTAGCTAAATAGCTAGGACGCTGTCCGGGAGACAATTGTGGCGGTCAGGTGCTCAGATCTGTAATTTTCCTTTTGTTCTCCGTTCAGGGGAATGCTGGAGCAGTATCCTAACAAACGGGTCACGGACCGCGCGTAATCTATTCTTCGGCATTATTTCCCTATCCTTTCTCGCACCCTATACTTTTTTTTCTAGGGCCGGGGAAAATCTTCCAAAGACACTGCGAATCCCGCACTCCGCAGCGTGTGAGATTCATAGCTAGCCAGTGCCTCACCCACTAAAACCCCCTCCCATTTCTCCGACTCCCTTCCCGCGAAACCGCCGTCACGGGAAGGGCAGATCGGCTTATCGCTCTGTGCCAACTGATGTCATTGGATACTCCTTCACAGTCGTTCTTCTAGAGTGGACAGTGAAAGGAGACGTGCCCCACATCTTCAACCAATGGGTCACAGGATGGGCATGAGGAGTCATCGTTCAACCGGAAACGGAGTTGGTATGCACGCCCCGTAAACAACTGGGTCAAATAATGATCCACATCCCCGTGTTTCCTTTGAGTCCACATCGTTACGTCTAGAATGAGACGAAATGTCCATTTCCCAGTGGATGATAAAACCCATCGCCGTTGCCACGTCCCTCTCTTCCTTCATAATGACGCTCCTAATTGTAGCTCCCTCTCGCTTACGTCTGTAGAACCTGGCCCTTTCTTGTGCCATGAGGTCTATAGGGGGCATGTCATCTATCACACACACAGCGTCATAGCATACAGTGCGAAATGCAGGGCCACCCTCATGTTGGACTTTCTATACACTGACTTCGGACCGCTGGCGAACGACCGGGTCCCAAAGGCATCAGCTCAAATGGAGGCTGCGTAGAGTATAATGGAGTTCACTGCGCTGGACGGTAACCTCCGGCTGGCTACATTGCCTTCGGCCCTCAATGTAAGGGGGTCTCAATGCACCCTATACATACACATATGTGCACTAATCAATGACATGACGGAGGACCAGTCAGGAGCTTAGGGCATGTGGAAGACACCTGTTTGGGGTAAATCTAACAAGCCTACGTATAGGTCGGCGCCGGATCTTACCAACCGGTGGGGTAGACCACCACCCCTACCACTCTTGATAAAAACGCGGACCACGATTTAGGGATAATAACTATAATAATTGATGCGCTCGAACACACGAAATAATTATTCAAGCTTCCTGTGTTGTTAAGTGTTAAATGTTTTTATATTAAATTATTGTGCTATACTTGCATTCGTTCAATCTGGACCACTGTGCGCAGCTGACGCGGCGCCCGAGGCAGTACTCCAAGGCTGGCCTCGCTCTCCTCTCTCCTTCCTGCTACTTGTGTACACGGGCGCCCGCCAGCCATCCCCTCAGCGCCCGGCAAACTTCCATTCAGCATCCCGCGCTCTTTGTCCTCTTCTGCTCCCCAACCTTCACGTTGCCTCAGCGCAAATTTACTGCTTATTGTAAGTTACATGTGTTGGACTTCACGCACAACCCGGATGCAATAGATCAGCAGCATCACGGTAGTCACTGCAAGATCATTGACTGGCAGGTCCTACCGTTCGAGTACCGGCAGAGGATCTTCGCCAATAGCTTCACGCCTCTGACAAATTCGGCACTGTCTGGAGGAGAATTGTAGCGGCTAGGTAGTTTTCCTTAGTTACTAAAATAAACTCCAGGAGAATGCAGGAGAAGTATCCTAACAAACGGGACTTGGAGCCACAAGCGATTTTTCTTTCCTCATCCCTAACACATCCTTCCCCACACCTGTACCCTATAATGTCACCAGACCCGTTGCGAGTATACAGTTCGTACTGGGTGGGATGGTGCCCTCTGGTGAAGATATTTTATGTGGGAAAACATTCCGCAAGACGTCTATGTTGGCATCGAATCTCTCGCTCTTATGGAGAAGGAACACCACAATCGTACAGAATATAACAAACACTACACTTATGTATTAATAAGCAAAGTAGCTGCACTCGCAATCAAAACGCACCCTCTCACTCACTTCTACCACAATTGTAGGCTTGAAAAATCAAATAGTCTTTATTGTGTTCTAAAATCTGCAATAATGTTTTATCCCTTCGACTACCGAGGAATTTTGCACTCATCGAATGCCATGAAGGGTAAGGAAGATACCACAGGGAAAATTCAATATAGTTTTAATATTTTTACCATAAATGTTGGAATATTGTTTTGGTTATTAGGTTAAACATTAAATATTATTTTGATATTAATAAAATACATAGTGATTTTAACAATATTTTTTCATGTAGGCCTTCGACCACGACAAAGACCTCAAAGGCCAGATCATTCCACTTTTAGAACAAATTGTACAACTCGTATTGTCTCTTTCACATGATACTATTTAACAGTTTCTGATCTGATGTATGCGTCATCGTTCACGTTTTACTCGCCTTCTGCACTAACAATATCGTCAACTTTATAACGTCTACATGATATTCATCGCTCTTTTAAAACAGTCTGCACACTCACAGTATCTTCTACAGACAAATCGTGTGGGTTAGGAATATTTAATAACTTTTTAAACCTTTCAAGACTGTAATCCTTCGACACGTCACCTACTAAGCCACAAGTATTATAATAACACTTTGTAGAAGTTTCCAAAACATAACCTCCCATCTCCCGCTGATAACATAACCTCAAACCACGTAATTAAATTCCGGACATGCAATACCAAGTAAGGTAGTAACCTCAGGTAAAAGTTCAAGCCGTGAGATGACTAAAGGCCAAAAAACAGGTTTTTCCAATGAGGTACTTTAAATAGATAACTAAAAAACAACTATACAAGATATCAGAATTGTAAAAAAATAAAAGATGATTAAAAATAAAGTATGCGTTGGGGTAAATCAGTTACCAACCACGATAACAGAAGGGTTAATCAAGAGCTATGTCTAGATGTACAATAGTCTTACCAAGCATAATCTTAAAAGTACTATATTCATTCCTACTGTTAATAAGTAGGGGACATAATTGCAACAACTATCAAAACCAGCTCATTTTATTTTTTAACCAAAATTAACTTTGTATATCTATGATAATTAGTAGGTCGTTCAAAACCTCGCGAATGGCTGTTTGAACCCAGCTTATTAACATACCCCAGAGAAAACGTACGAGTTTTTCTAATGTAATTTTTTATTATATTCTTCACTTTACACGATACTAATTTCATATTTTATTTGTTATACTACTCAAAGTTTCTATATTTTTGTGTCAATAATTAATTTGTATAAGACGTGAAGTAGTGAAGGTCATTACACACCACATTTGGACGTCAAGATCATGGCCATCGGAAGTATAGAATTGCTTATTAAAATATCCGGAATTTTTAAGTTGAATGACAAAGTTTCCATTGAATTTCAGATATATAAAACGGTATTCTCTGGTTGTGGAGTCTACTGTTTGAGCAAAAAACTCTCCGTCTCCTCCTACTTTCCGTTAGTTCTTCTCGAAAGTTTGCGCAGAGAAAACGCGCAATAGCTTCTGTCTTACCCTAGAAGACAACGCATGACATGTAACAACTTTTCAGTATCATGTTGAGTTAGTTATACATGATCTTAAACGTATGTGTCAGGAGTTAGTATGCCTATAACTGGATACATACCAAGAATTGGTAAATGTAGGACAATGCTGCAAATGGCGGCAAATATCATCAATTTTTTCAATAAATGTGGTGGGAAATCTCATACAACAAAGTTAAAGCAAGGCTCAATTTTTTTCGCAAGCCCCTGACTGGTAGGCAATTCATCTTGCTTGAGGGTTTGGCAGAAAAACGACCTCTCAAAGGGGACAATCCACACACGACGACAACATTGATTTTTATAATGTTCAGCTCTAACTACAGAAAACTCTTAGTTTGATGACGTTTGATTCATGCACCGCGATATATCATCAGTTGCATTCTATACTGACTACAGTATACACTGAACAGATTAAAACAAACCCACAACTCACCATGTTGGTTCTTTACTTTTCTCCCATAATTATTCTTTGGAGGTTATCATTGAATAAAATCGCAGTACTTAATGCTTCCTTTACGATGTATTACAAAGAGTTTCCATTAATGTGCATGATTTTAACCCCGCTGGGAAAATTCATGTTAAAATCTATAACAATTTCCTCAGTCTTCGCGACTCTATCGTTAAGTATATGAAAACGAAGTAAGTTAGAAATTTAATTTTATTGTATCTTATTAGTGTTTAAGAATATGTTGCTAAAATGTTATTGGCGAATCATGACGTAACATAAACAAAACTCATAAACAAAAAAATAAAAAAACCGCCGGTACAAACTTATTGAATGCTATTGGAACAATATCTGGCGCTACAATTTGGCAGTTTTCAAAGGCGCGCCTTTCGGTAGTTTCAGTGAGTATTGGAAGGAGTAGTTGAAGTGGAAAATCTTCATTTTGAGAAGTATTGATGAGACATTTCTAAACAGCTTTTACAAAATATCAAGAAATCATTCAAAGCTTTAATAAATACATTCGTTCTCACAATTAAGAAGGCAGATTGTCAATCTTACGAGAAGTAGGTGTAATTTTAGAAGCGAGCAACTGTGTACAAGAGATTGCAAGAGTCGAACTTTTTGTTGTAATTTTGATCAAATTCGCCTGACATGTATTCTTCCATCAAATGTGACGCCTAAATAAGTTGCCTTAGGCACACGCCAGTTTTTGTGTGCCAAGTGAAATTTGTTTTGGTGGTGAAAAACGTGTAGTGTATTTGTACTTGGTGTCACAGACTGTCTGCGACTTTTCCGCTGAGAAAGCCAAGTGGTTTTGTTCCGCCCATTTCAGCGTCATGTTCATCTGTTTTAAAGTATTTTCAATTTGTGGTCTAGGTTTATTCTTCTTGGTAAGACGGCTATGTCATCTGTGTAAAGAAATAGCCGTATTCCTGGTGTATGTGGGATGTCATTGACATACAACGAAAACAGTAGTGGCGAGAGGACGGAGCCCTGAGGGACTCCAGCTGCAATCCTCCGCTTTGGGATTTTGCTTTGCCCACATTGACTACGAACGCGCAGTTTGTGAAGAAAGACTTAACCATTTACGTCTTGTGGAAGGTAACGCCGAAGTTTTGTGATGAGTCTACAATGTAGCACTTTGTCAAAGGCTTGCACCATGTCGAAATCTATGTCAAGTACCTCCTGTGAAAGCAACAGATCAACGAAAATCTGCAGAGCCATGCAAAGTGCTTGTAGTGAAGCGGAATGGCCGGTCTGAAAGCAAAATTGTTCATCTCGGATAAGGTTCTGCGAGAGAGCAATTGGCAGAATTCCTGCGAGTAGAAGCCTCTCCTATACCTTTCCCATAAGGAGAAGGCGACTGATAGGCCTGTGGCTCGCAGCGATCGTGAGATCCTTACCGGGTTCCGGAAGCATGGATATACTTGCGAATTTCCAATTTTCCGTAAAGTACCGCTGTGTAATACAGCTATTGTAGATTCGCGTAAGCTCCGTGTTTATGTCCAGAAGGGCCTCCTTAAGAACGGGAGGACCTATCCGGTCAGGTCCCGGTGCTTGGCGACTACACAAGCATTTAATTGTAGTAGAAACTTTTTGACTGTACAATGTGTAAGTGTATTGGCACTGTCGTCCTTTTGCTCTTCATCTTCAATTTCTCATCATCTTAAGGTGATGGCGTTGAAAGAAGACTCTTTCTCTCTTACATAATATTTTGCCTTTTGTCTATTAGTTTTTGATAGTATGAGCATTCATTAGATCCAAAGTCTCTCATATGCGCTCCATTACAGAGTTTACATTTTAAATAATTAATATTTTTTGTGAGACATTTTGTTTTCCATCTTTTTTCTTGTTTAACTATTGAGTTGTACACGTTATTGATTTGGAGGACTGATTATCTTTTGTCTTTAGTACTAAACTCTACTCTTATCACTGGAAATGCTACATAGTTTTTCATTAATCTAGTTACTTTGATGACTGACTGGAACTGGTATTTTATGTGTGATAATATATTTCTTCTTCTGTAATTAATGGGTGCATTTTTTTATCACTAGGGGCAAATTGAACACTGGGACAAATACAATAGAGACAAATGGGACACTGGGATAAAATCGGACACCGGGACAAAATTGGATAAAGGGGTCAAATTCGACAATGGGATAAAATCGGACAAGGGGACAAAATCGGAAATGGGGACAAATCAGACAAGGGGACAAAATCAGACAAAGGGACAAAATCGGACAAGGGTACTAAATCGGACAAGGGGACAAAATCGTACAAGGAGACAAAATGAGACAAAAGGCAAAATGGGACAAAATGGGACACGTACGACATCGGGACCCAATGAGCCAATAGGACAAAGGGAAAAGGGGGAAAAGTGGAACAAGAGGGACATGGGGAAAATGGATGGAATGCCGAAAAAGAACAAGGGACAAGTTGGACAAAACGGATATTTATCCCAAGATTTATGACCACTGGTGAAATGTAAACCCGAAACTCCGCCAACATATTTTAATGGACTCGTCTATTTTAACGGCCGTTGCTATGGATGCGCTCTTAATGCATTGTTTATATTGGTGGTTGCCAAGGAACTATTATTAAGGTATGCCAAGGAGAAATTATTTTTTAATTCGCCTTGTGCGAAATACGATTTCTCGTGCTTGTTTTCCGTATGCATAACAGCTTATTTTTGCAGTGTTTAGAAATTGTGAAGCATTTGCCTGGCGCATTGCATTTCGCTTACTGCGTGTTAAAAAAAATAGTATACGCCACGCGGGCGCGAGGGGATTTCCGCACTCGACTCGTGCATGAATCTCCTATTTCGCGACTTTGTTAAAGACTATATAGATATCATCCTTTTAATATTTCTCATATTGTCGCTAGAAAAAATATTGCAATTACTTATACATTCCTCTATACAGTTCTATACACATGAAAATAATGGAAAAAAATGTGTATTTATTTTTTAAACATGGTGCACCAATCATAAAATTTTTTTAAAAATCCAGAGGATAGCTGATAGGTAACATTTGAGAATTTTCTCGTACAACCAGCAAAATTAAAATGTTCTTCAAAAAATTCCAAAATTTTAAAATCCATTTAAAAGTTTGAATTTGCGACAAATAAATTTTTAAAGAATTTTTTGAAAAATTGAGTAAATTTCACATAGAGAATCATTATTTTTTAAAGGAAATCCATACGGCCAATTCAGTGAAAAATGAAAATAAGAAAACACTTGTTTTGTTATTACAAAAGATTTGTCGGGGGATGAATCTAAAACTTCAAGAAAAAAATATTTTTCGAAGTCACAATCCTTAGGAAAGATTGTATGTTCAATTTCAAGCGGGAGGTAATTTATACCATCTTATCAAGCTAGAGCCTTTGGTTTGACTCTTCTGGTAATTTTATTCTTTGGTTTTCTTGCGTGCTTTCCTACAATAAATGTGAATTATATTTTTGCCGAGTTTGCCTTGGACAATTTGGGAAGTCGATTGTTTTCAAATGGCATTGTGTCCGTCTCCCTCGTCTGTGACGTCGGTCAGGTTTACAGGTTCCTTGTGGAAAGCCTACTGAAATGCAACGATGTTAGACAATCAATAAATCAAAACTTTCTTCAGCGACAGCAAAAATACTTAGAGTGGATATAGCTTTCAAGCAAAGAAAAGTGTCAGGCAGAATTAAGTTTTTGAGATACCAAACATCTAAACCTGCAAAAGTCATGAGGTTTCTTGGAAAAGAAGAAAGATTCGTCTCACCGAGGCTTGCGCACCAGACAAGAGCTATATAATGGTAGTTCCCAGTGAAGCATGATTGTTACACACACATCAAAATTCTAATATTCCTACGATCGAGGAAAAAATCTCTCATCAATGTAATGTTTAATGAAAATGACTAACATTTTCGTAAAATAAGTATGCAAGATGTAGAAGTCTCCGTTTTGTGTTTGTAAAAGATAGAGGAAAAAGGCACAAAATACTTACGTTAAAATAAGATGTTTGGGAAATCATTCGTCATCAAATCTGCTTACAATCCCACTCACCTCACTAGACCTGAAACCAAAGTTAACTTTTCTATGAATTTTGATTGTATGGAACTACTGATTCGGGAACCATTCAACTACTAAAGCTGTTGCAACGGCAAAGAATGCATGCCCTGACGTCAACTAAAAGCAGACCTTATAACACGCGTGGCATATTCCTGCACGTAGTTTTTATGGTTTATTTAGCGGAACGCTAATCTGGAATTAGCACCGAGTAAAGTGTCTAGATAGGGAAATATGTTGTGTTAAATATACCATTATTTGTTTTGCCAACAAGTTCATTCAAAATCAGCGGTTGAATTGGACCTGTTGTACTGAGTATTTTGAGGATTATTAATATGCAAATAAGTTCCTAGTAGAAGCCAGTGAATAATTTTGTTTATTACATTGTAATTACTGAATTAAGTATTCATTTAAGTTTGTAAAATATGCTGCATCTAACATTTTTTGGTGTGCGCATAAAGCAACTACGTGAGAGAAAAAATAAATATATTTCAAAGATATATCTGGAAAGAAGTTCATGCATAAAGCTTACGGTAGAATTCAAGCCTGTGGCGAAGAAGTAATATGTAGTTATGTGCTCAAAAAAATTATAAAATTGTTCAAAATTTATAAAACATTAATTAAAATGAGATGTATCAACGACCAGAGTAATATCTGACATTCCATCATACATTCCAGAATCCACAAAACATAGCGGATTACTCCATGCATGTGTAGAACTGCAAAACAAATATTCAAATACTTCAAGAAAGAGAAAATCCTATTTAGGAGATAAAACTAATTTTTTAAATAGCACTTCAATTTTATCTACGCATGCACAACATCCGAATCAGTTTCCGTGCCCCGTTCTTCAGGTTAGAAGTAAAAATAACCATAATAAATACCAATATTATGAAATGAACTACACTCGTAATAGTACTAAAATTTCACTAACAATTTTCATTTATACTTGCAGGTTAATGCGCTCAAACATTACATGCGTACAATTTCTTAGAATGCATGAAATAACGTTTTTATGAGTGAATATAGATAAATGTAAAATTAGGAATATATCTTTCTATCATTCATTTATCATAATGTTCCCTTACCATTTCACATTTTTCAGTCTTACAAGCACTCGTACATTAATTATTCAAAAAAAGTACGTAGTTTCGGTGAAGAGATAAAAGAAGAACTTCAAGAAGAAAACTTCAAACAAAGAATCATTTCTCACCAATATTCATAGTTTCAGCATTCATCACAAACGAGAACATTACACAACAATATTTTGAAGAAATTTTCAGCAGTCTTTCATAGGAAATACAGTTGATAATCTATAATATAAAAATGAATCGCAAAATGTGTTGGTAAGCGCATAACTCAACAACGCCTGGA
>BOPP01000389.1:360265-406226 GCA_017312745.1 Gryllus bimaculatus | reverse complement strand
TATATATATATAAAATGACTAATATATAATATGTTCTTCAATCTAATCACAAAATTATAATTCCAATCTACTATCAGTATCATCAGTTACACGTTACATGAATGACATATTTTTCTCCAAAGCTTTTCAGAAGTGTATATCTTGCAGTTACTACACTGGGTTGCAGTGTACCTTGTTTTGCATCATGAAATCTTCCTTGTCTCTTAATAAATTCCAGCCTATTCTAGAGTGTATTCAACTTCCTTTGTTGTTTTGTTATCTTTTTCGTTGTTTCTCTGTGCATACAATTCCTGAAGAAATCAAAGAAGATGGTGTTTCAAGGTCAGGATCTAAGATAAGTGAAGATTTTAATTTAAACGAACTGTTATCAAATAATTGAACAGGTATCAACATTCCAACAGTTAGAAAACTGGACCAGTTTTTCATTTTTGTTTCCTATTAATAATATGAATTTATGAAAGAATGAGACATTTATACCATTTGCTCCCCGTTTTTCTTCTATATATTCGCGCGAAATATTCATTAAAAATTGTTATATGTAACCAAGAAATTATTTAATGGGCTACAGATCCTCATTTATTGGGGAGATTGTAAATTTTCTACTATAAAGAAAATCTCTCCTATTGAAGTGAGGTTTTGTCTCACCAATCGTATTAAAGTGTGCATATTTGAATAATTTTATTAGTACATAGTTCTATTAACTTTTATATTATTTCTTACATTATTTACCAATTAAACCTTCGCGATATGTTTTTCAACCATTGTTCACGCATCCGTTAATTTTTGGGGAGCTAGTGAAAGGGCACCCTCTAAGAGGTTGAGCACACTAACACAAGATATCGACTCATATACCCATCGACTGCAAATAGTACAATAAATTCTTTGTAGTAAATCATAAGAAAAGCATAAAGGAGTGAAACAAGGAAACACCTTGTCTCCGCTCCTATTACTCTCATTACGGAGTGCTTGCTTGAGAAATAAAAGAGGTCACTGCAATATTGGTCTAAGCAACATTTAAAAATAACGGAGAAAAATCAAGTTAAGTTCCATAGTTGTGGTAAGAAGAGTTGTAAAGAGAAAAGGAAGAGACAACATTCTTAACATTATATACCGGTCATATCCACAACTAACAATGTTAGTCCACTTTCTTAGATATCAGATGGTGTAACTAACTCATTTTTTACTTTGGGGGGCCCTTGTGCTCAGCCCTTCAATTAAAAAACAGTAGTCAGGGTATCCGCTTCCGGAAAGAACAGTGTGTTGGCATTTTCTGGCTATCTGGTTCTGCTCTCAAAATGTGCCACAGGGAGACAAGAATTGATATTGTGGTGGAATATATTGCCGACCCTCGACATTGTCCTGCTAAGTGTTCATTACTTCAAATTACATTTGAAAGATCCTGGTTCATTGAGGACCTGCATCTTCGTTGAAGGAAAGAAATGCTCTGGTCAGTAACATCCATAACTTTACAATTCTGGAAGCACACTACTCTGCTTGAACTTGCTTCCTGTCTAATGCATCGCTTGCAAACTGGTTGGAAGCTGCAATTGAAATGGATATTTTGATTTTCGAGGGCACTTTGTATGATACTTTAGCCATTAACTGGCAAGTTGGGGTTTACGAGATTCTCGCAATTGTTTTCTTTTGCAGAACTCAAGTTATCTTCAAAACTGATGTAATCCGTCTCTCCTGACATGAAGTTGAGTGGCTATCAGTGTTCACAGGAAGTGGCATTTGATTGGCTTTCATCGTGTCCGAATGACAGCCGCTTACACTGTGGACAGTAATTTTGTTAAATGACTAACTCTAGTTGTTTCTTATGTTGGAATATCGTACAATCACAAAAATTGACCATCGCGCGACATATACTAAAACTATACATTTCGCAGATATCCGTGTCGTTTATGCTGAAAAGCTAGTTACTTGCAGATTTATTACAAGACGGTGATCGCCAACAACGTATGATATTGTAGATTCTATTCGAAACATGAAATAGATGCCAGACTGGTCAAATCATTAGAGCAACTTGGAGCATCGCGGAGTGAATTTAGTGATCCACAGAAAGGACGCGCCGACTCATTGTGTTCGTTGGTCCCAGCCCTAAACGTTAGTTCCGCCTTACGCGCCGAGAGAGAAAGTTGTTGATATTCCTATAGAGCACGACTCATCTATTCTTTGCGTTCTAGTGTTAATTTTTGTACAAACAGATTCCTTGCAATACCGCAGCAGTGAGTAAACCATAAAAAAATTGTTGTGTGTAGTGAGATATCTTCGAAAAGCCAAAGGCGTAATATTACTCCATACAGAAGAAAGGCATATAAATTGTATGTTGGGTGGCAAATCGATGATCCGGACAAATCATGAGCCCCTCATACTCGTATTTTCTGTGCGTAACATTACTTGGTGGTTGGCGTTACGGAAATTCACGACATATGACATTTGCAATTCCCATGGCATGGAGGGAACCTAAGGGACAACCCCACTGTTACTGAAATATCAAAGTTGCTGGAATCGCAAGTATGACCAAGAAGGCCATTCAATATCGCATCTTCCCTTCCGCTGTCAGGCCACAGCAACGACCTGCCAATCTCAGCGCCACCGGGCAATTCGAGTTTGCATTCAGGAAACTCTGGCAATGAAGATTTAAACGTATGTACCAAAAAGGACGATATTGAAGAGACCCAGATTTCGGTGGAATATCTACATAATGTCATCAGTCAGAGCAAAAAGATCTAGTTCGTGATTTAAACTTGTCGAAAAATCAGGCAGAACTTTTGGCGTCTCGATTAAAGGGTTTGACCACCCTTCAGAAGGGAACTACAATTACTGCGTATTGCCGACGGGAACAAAATCTCCTATCTCTGTTCTCAGAGGAAGGTAATCTAATGTATTGAACTGATGTTGATGCATTATTGACTACTTTGGGGGACCATCGTGGTCCTTAGAAATGAAAGTTGTTAATAAATTTCACTAAACTCAGTTAGAAAGCCGAGCTTATTCACATCAAAAATAAAAAAACAAACTATTCCTCTTTCCTACGCAGCCCATACGAAGGATACGTATAGTATCATGGAACTTGTGTTATCGAAGATACAATTCCATTAGTATTGATGGAATGTATATGGAGATTTGAAAGTTATCGCACTTCTGTTAGGTCTTCAATAAGGATATTCTAAATTTTGCTCTTTTCTTTGAGAGTGGGATAAATGGGAAAGTTCTGGGAGAGTGGGAGAGTGGCAAAAATAATTTTGTGAAGAAGAATAGGCCTCAACGACATCTGATTCCCGAACAAAAAATGTAACTCTGCAACCCCTCGTAATTCTACACACGCATATCTTCCTCCCTTGCACACCAAACTCGGACTGATGACACATTTTGTTACCTATCCATCCAGGTTTTTCGTACTTAAAGAACAAATTCCCGAGAATCAGTGATGTGAAAATAAAGAAAGGTATATTCGTAGAATCACAAATGATGGAACGTTATGACGGATCATTACTTTGAGGCAAGTTTGGAAAGTGGTGTAAAGACTATAGATATGTCGCTTCAAATGGTCGTAATGAAAGTCCTCTATAACAGAAAAGCTGAGACCTATGAAGAAATAGTGTCGGAACTCCTTCACAATTATAAATCTCTGGGATGTAACATGTTCCTTAATATACATTTTCTGTATTTTGTATTCACACTTAGAATTCTTTCCTGAAAATCTCACTGCTCTGAACGACAAACTCGGTGAGCGATTCCACCCAGACACTGCAACAATGAAAAAATGTTATAAGGGAAAATGGAATCTATATGCTTGCAGACTATTGCTGGGCCCTAAAAAAGAATTCACTCAAACGAAATGTAGTAAACAATCACTCAAAATTACATTTTGGTTGGGATTAGTATATGAAAGTAAAGTAACGAAAATAAAGAACATCAGAACAGTGTCTACTTTTTAATTACTCATTATAAAGAAACCTTGCCGGTCCGAAATAAATACACCACAAATTTGAAATCAGAGCACCATTTTCCATAAGAAACTGCCATGATAATCCATTTAACAGATAAGAAGTTAAATTTTGGCGACCATTGTTATATGTCCGTAGTTTCACAGACGAATCATACCAGTTAATGTTCTCTCTCGGTGATTACTGAATTATGCAAGTTTCTCTGTGGTTTTAATTGCCATTTTTCTTCAGAGCGTGTTCATGAATTAAAGGTGTGATGTGAATAATAATTTTAATAGAATTCGATGACTGATAGACGTGGTCGTTTTAGTGAGAAAAACGTTCCATCAAGATGCGTTGTTAATAAAATGAGAAGAATATAGATAAGTTAAATGATATTGTGAATGAGTTTTTATATTGTAGTGACTCATGATGATATTGATATAAGTCATAAGCAAATACTTGTTGCATTATCAAAAGTGTATACTACATTCTGTGTTTGTGCAGTTACATGGACAACAAAATAAAATGCGCTCTATATCGTTCTTATAATAAGAAAAAATAAGTGTTTGAATACATTTTTATCGTCCGATATGTATAAAATGGAAGCTTGTCATTAAAAAATTGTCATGAGAGGGGAGCTAACCTTATGAAATATAATGGGTTTAAGTTAGTGAAAAAACAGAAATGACTTTAAATTTAGAACAGTATTAGAGTGTATTGTTAATATTTCCGCTCATATACATTTGTTTTCGATTTTTTATTGCTTAAGAGTCTTTAGGGTAAGAAATTCGAAAAGTTAACACTCAAAATTGAAAAAAATATCGCCTCCGTCTATTTCTTGTTCTAGTTTTCTTCATCTTATTCGTTGTTTTCTTCTTAGTTGCCTTCTATTACATCTTCTTCTACTGACCCAAACAAATGCCGCACGGCATTCTATTACCATTTCGATTTTTAAGTTTACTTTTACACCGTTTTTGTAGTATTTTTACTGAAAATCCATTTCAAGGTCTAAACGGTGATCATTATTGAACTCAATTAACATCAATAATCGTTTAGATGTTACTGATTAAGAATATGCAAGTTAATACTCATTTTTTCTTTCATATATTTGTATACGAACAAAAAATAACTCAATCCAGTTTGTAGTTCATTCAAGTTCCTGTTGGGTTTTTTTTTCGCGCAGATGACCAATGTAAATAAATATGTTCTTAAAAGTATTTGACAACAGTACTTCAGAATGAAATTTCAGTGAAATGAGACATTTTATGAATGGATGTTTTGTGAATCTTATGAATGGATTTGTGTTATTGGTAGAGAGGACGGCCCTCGATTTATCAGAATTCATACGGTTTTCTCTTGACATTCTCATAAAGCCACAATTGAGGGTTTCTTACAAGAACCTAACAAGTCTAAAATTCCATATTTTGAGATATTTTACAAAGTTACTTTCTACAACTGGCGCTATTTGCTGAATCATTTTCTTTAGGCAACTGCCAAATATATTGAAAGATGGAAGGCGGGAAAAATGATCAAAGCATTACTATGCATGTCTACGCTTGGAAGTTTTCGGTGCCTCCTGAAAAATCTCGAGAACTGGTTTAATTCTTGTAGGGAACACTTCAATTCCTATAAAGTTTTACTTTTTTAACCTCAAACACTTTTCCTTTCATCTCCACGATTGCAAATTTCCAGACATTCCATATGTTCAGCAATGTAATCAGAATTCGAAATATACTGATATAAAATTCGACATAACCCTTTCGGAGATTATTTGTCAGTACTTCTTTCGACTAAGAAATAAAAGTACAAAGAAACTAACATAACTGCGAGTACTTTCCCATTTGAAGTAATTGAACTTATGGCTTTAGGAGAAGTTACAAAATTCTGAAATCACTTTTAAGTTGCTTGCTTGTGCCATTTCTTTTTTCCAAATCATATTCTTCCTTTCTGTCTTTCTCTTTAAAAACATTTTCTAAAAAACTCCTGCTCTTACTTTGGAATCAAATAGACCTTTCTCTTTAACGCTACCTAGTGTTCACTAACCAATCAGAAATTTGCTCTTTATTCATTCTGCAAAAAATGCAATGCAATAGATGCAAACGGAATATGATATGCAGTGACGAAATAGATGTCACCAGTATCTATCATTGATATCCTTTTTAAACCCTCTTGGTCGTTCCTCTGTTATATATCTTATATATCGAGGATACAATAGTAATGCAAGCTGCAAATGCATCATGGCACCCCATGACATGCTGGGAGCATAAAAGTGTAGAAGTCTTCTATAACTTCTATGACATGAATTACTAGACAGATCAGTCAGTTGAAATCTAGGCAATAGATATGTCGAATATTTTGTTATTTTTAAAATTAAAGCGTTAATTAGTACATACATATCCATATGACCAGAAGCTAGTTACTCTGGGTAAAAAGTAATTTGCAAATGTATTTCTGCAGCTTGTTGCTAGTTGTATAACCTCTGTATGTATTGAATATATACTATATATAAACATACATAGGTGCTTTAGAGCGCAGTTATAGGGAAGCCAACGCTACTGGTCGTACGAAATTAAAGTTTCCTTGATCGCGAAGGTCTCGGAGAAGTTTTACCGGAGACGGTGGGGGATAGGGGATCACGTGAGATAGAACGGCTTATCGCTGATAGACTTGCGGATATTAAAAGGCAAGATATCCTGGCAGCAACAGCCGAAAAATGTTCGCTAGTGGCTCAAACTCACACGAGTCTGGTATGGGCACGTTACGTTCACACACTTAGAAGGGACGCAAGGGGGATACTCTTGGTTCAGGGTCGGGGGTGGATGCAACTTAGATTGGAAAGACACGAATGGTAATGGCATCTGTGTGCTTTGCGGTGATATGGAAGATTGGATCCATCCTTTTAAATTGCTGTGCGACCGAAACATGGAGAGGAAAATGGATGGTATTGGGAAACTTCAAACATAGAAACGTAACGCTCGCCCAGAACATATTAGGTGAAAAAAGGTCTCACTTCATGAAAGATTTAGGAACATTTCTACAAAAGGTTCGGACCATTATGGAAACAGAAATTAGGGAGTGGGAAAACACCACGGGTTAGTATTGGCGGAGCCTACCCTGGAGAGGAAATAAATAAGTTAAGCAAACAATTAATAATTGGTTAGAGCGTAGGCGTCTGCGGCCGGAGTCAGTATTTACTAGGCTGTCCGGGTGACGCCGCGTTCATGGCGAAGGTGTCGACGTTTCGGTAGCAAAATGGTGACCGAACCGTCGGCATCTTCGCCATGGACGCGGCGACACCCAGACAGTCTAGTAAATAATAATTAATAATTGAATCAAAAATCTGAGTTAATGAATTGTTAAGTAAATAAGCCATTAGTCATAGCCAACTGTTAAGTAATAAGTAAATAAATAAGAAAATCAATACATAAAATAATTAAAAAGTACATAAATTTAAAAAATGAAACTGTCAGTAATTAAATAAGAACATTAGGGGGCAAAGAGGAGTGCGTGGCCGAAATGAAAGTGTATAGACGTTGGTGCGGACGATCTGCTGTGGCGCTGCTTGACTCTTTCTGACGGCAGACGAGACTTTCATCTGACGGCAGATTTCCCCCCTTCTGAGATTTTTCTTCAGCCGTACCGTATGGTCTCTTTTCCGCGGCTTTGATGCAATGGAGAGACCATTTGGGGTGAATAACAGATTTCGGAAGGTTCGACCACGGTAGGATGTAGGTATTGTAATGGTTTAAAGGCCTTCGGCCTAGCCACTTATTACCAAGTTATTTAATTTGTAAGTCTCATAATTACCTATTAAATAAAAAATAGTTATATAACCCTTCATTTCTGTAGAATACTAGTGATACGTGGCATCAAGGCACAGTATAACTTTGATGGTTATTGCACAAAGCTACAGAATTGTTCATCAGTGTTCATTTATAATCTTCCAACTTCATGCGTTTTCTGTTTTATCAACATTTGTTCCTTTTTATTGTTTGTATTCTTTACCAAGGTTTTAATACACCCTGGCCTTGCCGGGCGAGCGTAATTTTGAACAAAAAAATTTGAGTTTTTATGTCTGTTTCCAGCAAGAGCTCAGTAACGTAATCTCATCTTTTGATTGATGCAAGTTCCTTACGTATCACAACAGACTGTCGTTATCTGGCCAGTCTTCACTCACGGAAACTGCTAAGCGGTTTAATGAGACATCCTGAAGTCAAGTTCACTCTCTGTCGTGCTTCACAACTTTCACCGTCCACCGCCCGTTCTCGCGACCCCGCTTTGGCGCTCCCCGCCCCGCCCTGCGATCTCCCCGCCGCTGCAACCGCTCTCTACTACATTTGTCCCGCAGCCGCACATAGGGCCAAGCAAAATAGACCCTGCCACTGCTGCGCCCGCAACTAATGTCAGCGACAGCCACGCCTCGGCGCTACACATGCATAATGAATGGGATACTCTAATGTATGCCGATACTCGGGGGGAGCGGCAACAGTTGGTCCAGCGTGGGCGGCACCGCACCGAGTAGTAATACGCCGGGGCACGTGCTGTAAGCCATCGCCGCGGTGGGGCCGGGCGGCGAGATGCGAGGGACGCAGGAGGGGAGCCGGGCGAACGCAGTTTGCTCGGGAGATCCGCGTGCGCGCAGGGGAAGGGGTGTGTTAGCGTGGGAGATCAAGGACGCGCAAGGGGCAGAAAGAGGAGGGTCGAGTGGAAGGAGGATAAAATACGAGTAAACAGGTGAACAAAAAGAAGAAGAAGAAGAAGAAGAAGAAGAGGAGGAGGAGGAGGAATTGGATTGGCAGTACGGGGGGAATGGGACGGGGTGGGAGTGGAATTGGCAGGGAAGAGGTGTGTCGAGTGGTTGGTAGGAGAGTGGGGAATGGCAGGAAGTGTGGTCTAAGACAATGAGAGGAGAGAGGGATGTGTGGCAGGTAAAGGTAGTTGGTGTAACGTACCAAAGGAGGGTGTCCGTGATCGTGAGTGAAGTGTGGGTGGTCGGGGAGTATGGACGTAGAGAGCGGGGAATAGTGTGGGCAACGCGCGCTAACGTCGAATTCACTCCCTGATACCTGGTTGGGGAAAACCTCATTAGCGGACGGTAGGTCGACGACGGATCTCGCTATCCAGCGGGCGAAAATCACAATTCATTCTATCATTCTATTGTTGACAGATTTCGCACTCAAAAGGGTTCAGAGGGCTACCCAAATACCGCCCGCGTGCGCGGTTTAGGGTTAGAAAAGATAGCAATTATCACGTTCATTTTTACCTGTTAACAGATTTTTTCAGAACTGTTCTAAAATGTCATCAAAGCCGATTAGTGTAGCATACGAAAGAAGTGATATTGCACTCATCCCGATTATTCTATAATAGCAATGATGAATATCCTTTTAGTCTCGTGCTCCTGAGCCAATACTAAAAATAATTTCATGTCGGTGAAATAATTGAACGGAAAAAATACAAATTAACGTATTAAAATTCCTTTATTGCATTACATATTACTAAAACTGACCAAAGAATTATGATCAACCATGTGTCTCCTAAAAGACGTGCAATTGCTCCATCCATTGCTATCGAGCAGATAGATTTCATAGGCCTACACATTTTTTTGATTTAAATGTCCTATATTACTAATTTCCAATGAGCACAGAGATTGAAAAGACACTATGCAGCTTCAGTTCATGTGAGAGATGAGTGTGGTTTTGATAGATTCTCAGTAATTTAAGAAACCCTAAAAACAATGAAACAGTTTCAATTGTACTAAAAAATGCAATTGATATTTATTACGCATTTTCTCATACTATTTGTACAGACTGAATTTGCAAACTCATTGCGTCACTGCTTACGACACAGTTGACATGCGAGTGTAAAACTCCAAGGAAGAGACCGTGCGTCATTAAATGTTTCTATTCACAATGCGTTATGGAACAGCAACTTTTTTGATACCCATTGTATGTAAAGAATGATGTTGCTTCACTATTCGTGAATACTATTTCCATTGGAATGTTTCTTGTAATACTGCCCGGTAATATATCAGCATAACCCCATCCCACAGAAGAAGAAAAAAGATATTCTTAATGTCCCCGACCGTTAAGATATTAACGACTGCCGGTCATTAAGTAGCCAGGGGATCTTCAAACTATTAATTAAAATTCGAAAACAATGAAAAACAACATAAGTAACATTCATACTCACATCATAAGTAACGCCTACAAAATAATTTTTTTATTTATTTTCTTCCCATTCGACTTTTGACGGGTACAATGTTACATATTTTACTTGGCCATCCTCAGGCAAATGCGGGTCTCAGAATAACCCTTCACTATTTTTTAAAATTTCATATATGGGTATCTACACTAAGAGAAGTTTGCATTTGTGGTTTAGAGGAGGAGGGAGAGTGCTTGTGGGAAAAGGGGGCAAATAATTTTATGAATTAGGGTGGGCGAAAGAGATCTTTGGGGAATCTGGATCTAATGCGTGATGGGTAATAAAGGTCTACAAATTAAATTTTTTTGTGAGCTGTTTTACATTTGAAATGTGATTATAAATATTTAAGTACCACTGATTTCCAAAATGACCTTCGTTTTTCTCTATCACATCAGGTTCTTTGGCAAATCAAGAATAGAATATCCACTTATGTTGTTGTTAAAAAAATTACAAAATCAACATTTATATAATAGTTGCAAATGCATTTGTGAGTTTTTGTTGCCAAAAATTTCACATTTCCATTCAGTTTATAAACATACATCACTAAAATCTTGTTCGTTTAGTTTCAAATGTTTGTCTTTTGGATTTTCTCTTGTGTATTTCCGCAGATTCCCAACACAGCATCCAGCAGTAATCTGCCATCATTGAAATATTCCATAGTCCTTGGTATCTCCTCTCCATTTCTCAAACATCCTGGTGAAATCTCTCTCCTTGATCTTCACTTAATGCCCACAGGTTGTCAGGAAATACATCCAAATGTGAAAACAGGAAATGTAATTTGAGACTCATGTTGCATCAAAAAGTTCTGAACTCCCGGAACATGTTCACAATTTTGACATAATCAGGATGTTTATTATTTCCTAGAAAATTGTCCATAACTTCTTTAAATGCATTCCAAGCATTTTTCTCTTTAGAAGTCATATTAGCTTCAAATTCCGTATATGTAGTTAAAGCTCTGATTTGAGGACCCACAAAGATCCCTTCTTTAATTTTTGCTTCAGACAGAGCAGGAAATTTGTGGCTGAGATATTTAAAACAATCTTGGTTAAGAGCTTTCACAACCATCTTGGTTAAGAGCTTTCACAAACTGCTTCAATATACCAACTTTTATATTAAGAGGTGGCAAAATTATTTTCGTAGGATTTACTAGGACTTACCCTTCACATTGCATGTACAGAAGTAACAGTCAGTGCTGTGATTCTGAGGTTCACGCCAGACCATTGGTATTCGGAAATGTAGTGACGGTTTCTTTCCCTTTATCCAATTTCGTAAGTCTTCAACACAAACACTGTACAGAGTATGAGGAGCCCAAGGCGTTGACTGATACCCTAGATGGATTCCGAAGTATGCCTTGTAAGCTTATGTTACAAATGAGGTTATGTTTCTTCTCTGCTTCTTCACAATAAAACTACCACTAATATAGCAAAATGAATATGGATTATGTACAACACCTCCTTTCCATTATTCTGTACGAAATTACATACGATGCAAACGAGAAAATGGTAGCACTTAAATGTTAATTTCTTGCTTTACAGAACAAATATTATGGCCTGTAGAGTTGAATTCACAACACACAAAAGGTGGCAGCAGCTTATGATGTGCTGCCATTGTTTTCATGGTGTAATGGGTTATGATCACAAAACAATAGCCAAATAAATAAAAAAAATGAAGATTTTAATTTTGTAAGAAAATGGTATGTGATAGGACTAAATGGAAGTCGTTTTTGGAATCAGAACATTGAATTTACTATAAAAAGACATCAAAACCTAAAACAGCAAAATCCCTGTTGACCTGTGTAATGTGCCTTTTGGCCGAGATTGAATATTGGAGTGTTGGGACATGCTGGGTGGAGAGAGTAATATTTTTCGGAGGGTTGTGAGATGAATTATGAGAGGAGAAGTATTTGAAGCTCTCGGTGTTTTTGTGAATTTGAAATGAACCAGGGGGCTTTCAAAGTTTGTCTTAGATATTTACTTTGGATTGTCTGTAAAACGGATAGATTGGTTGGTGCTATGTTGCACCTTAATGGACATGCGTATGTCATTGCGGGTTTTATTATCATTTTATAGATGAGTAGATCAGTTTCTATACTGAGGATGGAATTTCCGTTGATAAACGGTTATAGCTTTATAACTTTGAAACGTGTATTATGGGCCGCTGATTGAATGTGCGGTTTCCACGTTAGCCGTTTGTCCAGAAAGACACCTAGGTATTTGGCTGGCGAAAAATAAGAAAGCCAGGAGACATCAGTGTTATTTATTCGGGGGTGTAAGGAAGGGAGGACGTCTGAGAGTAAATATTTTAGATTGTGATTTTAAGGGGTTAATTTTAATTCTCCTTTCTTGGTCCAGTTCGTATAACTGTAAATGTAGAATTGTATGTAATCATAGGTTAAGTTTGTATCTGTATGTGAAGTGAAAATAGCGGTGTCGTCAGCATAAAGAGCTATACTTGCATTGTGTAGAGTTGGATAGTCTGCTGTAAATATTGAGAAGTGTGTTGGTGAAATAACTGTCCCTGTAGGACACTAGCGAGAATTGGGTAAATCTGTGTCAAAGCATAATTTATCCTCACTTGAAAATATGTTTGAGAGCTTCGAATTAGTTTCTGCAGATAATCAGGTGTTCCAATTTCCTGTAGTTAGTACAATAATCCTTAGTGCCAAATTCGGTCAAATGCCTGTGAGACGTCTAAAAAGAGAGCAACTGTGTGCTTTTCATTGTTAAAACCGTTTACTATGTGCTCGACAAGTCTCCAGCAGTTGATGGGTAGTTGCATGTTTCGGGCTAAAACCGGATTGGGTGTTGAGAATTGCATTAATTTTTGTCAAGTATGTTTGCAGTCTATTTAAAACGAGTTTCTCAAAAATGTTTGCTATATAGGTTAATAGGTCTGTAATTGCTTGGAGTTTTTAGGTTTTTGCGTCGTTTGCAGAATGGAAGTATAACAGCCCGTTTCCGTGATATTGGATAGTATCCTATACTTAACGATGCTTTAAATATCGCTGTTATTATTGCTATTGGTTGTCGAGGAAGTTCGTTTAATGCTTTGTTAGTGACGTTGTACCCGGGTGTTTTTCTAGTCTTTGAAAACTTAATGACAATTCGCCACTTCTGTCTTTGTTGGGACAGTGTACATAGGTATTTTCATGTATTCTTATACTTCTGAATTGAAAGTGGGATATTCTATGGGATTTGGGATGAAGACACTTTCTAGATATTCTGCTAGGGCGTTCGCCTTTTCAGCGTCTGAGTATAGTACCTTACCGTTATTCTTTAAAGGCGGCAGCTCTATTCGTTCTTTTGTCATATTTTTAATTGTTGTTTCGTATTTCATAGTGGTCTCGTATTTGGGTGAAGTTGGCTTAGAAATTTCTGGAAGTTTGCAACTCTGTATTCATCTACCTTTTGTTTGACAACTTTTGAGATGTGATTTAGTTCACGTTCTTTTTGTATTTCTATTGGATTGACAAATACGATTTTTCTTTTCTTTTTAATTAGGTCAAGAAGTTCTTTAGGCAGTATCGTTTTTGACTTTCTGTTGGTCTGATAGAATAGTATATGCGTGTATTTTAATGACTTTTGTATGCACTCTTGTTTGGATCTGTTGGGTAGAGGGTGGATTCTATAGGGGCATGAGTTTTAATATTGTGACCGCTTGCGTTAATGAGATTAAGCAGTTTGGCACCTTGATGTGTAGTCACATTGTAGCCCCTGGCTCTGTTTTTGCTATTTAAGTCACCCATCAATATTAATCGGGGATATTGAGAAAAGATTATGCCGTATTCTGTTGGAAAGTTCTTGTTAGTTTATATGCTGCAATGTTAACTACTTCCGACTTATTCTAACTAATGTTAATTGTAAGTCTACTGAGTGCGGGAAAGGAGCTTGATATCTTTTCGAACTATGATTGCTACTCCGCCTGAAGCATTTGTTGAAATCCGATCATTACAGTAAATTTTGAATTTGGGTATTGAAAACGTTCGCCTGGTATGAGGTGAGTTTCTGTTAAACATGCTATTATTATTTCATGCTCGTTTAAGAAATGCCCGAAGGAATTTTCTTGTCTCTTTATTCCATTTTCATTGAAGTTAAGTAGGTTAAGAGAATTTTGTTTATTTGGATCCATTATAGAAATTTGCAAGAACATTTAGAATCATATTATGGATTTGAGTATTAATTGAGAGAGTATTTGGGATACTATACTTGAATTGAAATTGTTTACATCAGGAATGTTATTAGGTTGAATACTGTTTCATGCGGTATTATTATGGGGGCGCAGTGGTGGAAAGTCAGTTGAGTGCAGGAGAGGAGATGGGGGAGGAGGTTGTTTGATAAATGTAGATATTACTGGAGGAGAAGGGGAAGATAGTGGTGGTCTAGGTGAGGAAACAATAATGTCTCGATTATTTTGGATGCCTGTTAAAGATACTCGGGATTGTCCTTGATAGGGTTTGGAAATTTTTTTTAAAATCTGGGCACTCTCTGTAATTAACACATTTAGAGGTGGTTTTTTCATATTTATTACATTGAGAGTACTGATGGCTTTCGAGACGCTTCACGCGCCTAGGAATATTGCGGCCATTTCCTGAGTATGACCAAATCGCTGACAGCGCTTAAATTGAATAGGCTGGTTAGGTTTGTCTCTTATTTGCACTCGTATTACACTATACATTAGTTTGACCTCATTAAATATATTTTTGGATTTGGGATTGTCAACAAGATCTACTGCTTCTATTTGCATAGGTTTTCTGACTTTATCGTAAAGTCTGCACACTTAAGTTACAGAATATTCCAGTCTTTGCAGTTCTTGTATAATATCTTGATAGGTGTAACACGTCGGGATGTCTTTTATTACAACAGATAACGCGTTACTATTTGGATCTTGATACGTGTGAAATTTGATGTTGTTTTCTTACAGTATTTTCCAACTTTTCTGAAATCATTGATTTCAGTGAAATTCACTTAAGTTTACTCGCCATTTTGTTTAGTTAGAAAGTCATTTATTGCAGTTGAATTTAGGTGCTGTAGTAGGGTTTCATTCGTAGCCATATGTATTCTATGTATTGTACTAGGATCTCATTGCTAGCCATATGAACATTCAGAAATTTTAATATTGTTCTCCATCGTACCTGCTGACGTTTCTTTTACTTCATCTTCTCCTTCACCGAGAGGAGTGAACTTTGAGTGAGTAGGTATATTATATTCCATTGAGTTGCTATTGTTCTCACTTGACTTGTGGTTTTGTTATCCGAAAGCTTAGTTGTTTTTTTTTATTTTCGTTGACTGGGAGCAAAGTTTCTTTACTGTTTTGCGCAGGGGTGTGAACAGCTGGCTCGCTTGATCTTTTGCCTTGGTCCTGTCATGAGCGGTCTGTTGAAAGGCCGCTTGTTGTGTTACTGAGGTGGTTGCTGTATTGCCAGCTGAGGCACTTGCATCCAAACATATCCAGGTTAATTCACTTCAGTTAATTGTGGTTGCTGACCTAATTGTTGCATTATAAACTGCTGTTGAGGTGAATGAAGCACATGATGTTGGTGAATTTGAACTTCACTATTCTAAGCGTTGCTTCACCCGGTAGGAGCATTTGAGAACACATTTGTTTGCCCTTGATTTAATTCATTGCATTCACTGGATGACCCGTTAAGAGTATGCATTGCTTTAGCAATGTGCTGCTCCGTGATGGGGGAGCCACTCGTAGACATTACGCGCTGTTTACTTGAAAGCGAACGTGAACTTGGCACTTTTCGCTGTCAGATCGCGCTGCCAAAAAACCACTATTGATAAAAGCTGGGACGCTCGATGTGCACAGCACGGCGTCTCGGACTCGACTGTGAAAGTAATCTTCCACAGTTCAATTGGATTATTCTTATTTTTAACTTATATCTTCTAGTTATAGTGATATTCAATTAACGAATATTGTTACAAAAACGCTCACTTTACGAAAGAGCATATAGCAACACGGGCGCTCACAGGCCGAGCAGCGAGGCGAGATTCAAAATGTTCACTTTACAACGCATTGGCAGATGACATTAAACAATTGAAGTCGGTTCACAAATTTAAGTTAAAAGTAAAATCTTTTATGCTGCGTAACTTTTTCTATACAATTAGATACTATTCTGATTATAATAATGAAAACTAATGTTTATTTTAACAAAACAGTGATATATAATGAATTGGTTTACATTTGTATTGTATTTTTGTTTAAACTTGATATGTTTGTAACAAATAATGTACTTCAGCTTCCGGGTCAATGACCCGTCTCTCGATCAGGTATTTGTCCAGTTTCTCTGATCCATTGAGCAAATGCTGAGATGGCCCCTTGTTTGGTTCTGGACGTAAATGTAGCTTCACTATGCGCACGTTTTGTTGAACCCTTCTTTTGCTTGTAATGGTAGGAGAAGAGGTAAGGGCGAGTTACTGTTTTGTTATCAGTGCAGAAAAATCATACTTGCGATTCGTTTACCGATGCAAATAAATTTTCTATAACTCGGAAAAGAAAATGTATTTTTTTTAAATATTGCTAATCCCGTGATTTTGTAAAATGAATTTTTATTTATTTATTTTTATCTTTTACTCATTTTTCAACTATTTATAGTTAAAATGACGGGAAGGAATCCTGGAACTCAAGAAAATGTGCGCAGATAATCTCCTCCCCCATACGTGACATACAGTTTCCACTGGTTTTTTTACTAAAAAAATCTAAATTAGCCATTTTCTTCGTGTAAAAAATTTCTAATATGTTTTTACGATAAAATCATGACCTTTTCGTTACTGTCGCGTCTTAAGGAACAATCGCATGGATTTGAAATGGAAGATGGCGTTGCACTCCTACGCATTAAAAACAAAAGTGTTTCGTGTTTTATATTATTCTTTCCTTATGAGAAGATGGTATTACGAAAAGTATTGAACGGCCGATATCACAAATAACAGACTTGGTGTTTATCAGCCTAATAACTTTAATACCTATAATTTAACAGTGTCATACGAGAGTATTTTATTCGATTTTGTGTACGCTACTTACTGCAAAATTATTATGTTGGGTTTCTTCAGCAGCATTTATGTTGCTGTAGGACACTAATATTAACAATTAGCTATTAAGTGGTGACAAGTGTATATTATTTGGTAGAAATTTTAAAATTTAATATATCAGAACGATTGCATTAGGAAATAAAATTCTAGCATGTGTATTGATGGTATTTGGAAACATAGACACCATATAACTCAACATTATGGGAAAAATAGTCATATTTGGAGAAACGTGTACACAAGATGATTTGAAGATCTATTATTGAAGAACAGAGAAACATTAAGAAATAAATATAACGCAGTACTATCAGAATAGGAAGAATTCGTTTCGGCACTTTTTTCTGTTGTAAAGGAATATCATTTGTTCACACAATAGATCTATATATCCCATAGTTTCTCTTCAGAAATGAACCAAAGAACTTTGACTCAATCGTGTACGTAGTAGACAACCCCAGTGTTATAACCAAACTTGAATGCCACTTTGACATATTCAAAGAGACATATTCTAAGAGAACAGAATGCTCAGAAGAAGGGCAATTCAAAAATTATGAGAGCAATTTTTTAGAGAATTATGCTAAATCTCGTTTAGAAAATTGTCATTATCTCTCATAGCGTTTGAAACTATTCCAATTGTCTTAACTCGTTTATGCTACTTTTTCAATTACATAATTTACCAGATTTGTTAAGCATGGGTGCAGCACGAGGACCTAAGTTTTGTTTACTATGCGCACGAATAATATGAAACAGGAAAATATTTGTAGTATTGAAAAATTAAAACTTTGTAATGGAAGTAAAAATATAAATAATTATTCTTGTCTTATAACATAACCTTTATCTTTTAAGTGCACATTACCAAGGTTCCGATTGCTCAGTGGCATCGTTCCCGTTTTCTCTGTAGCGTCACTGACCCGGAGGTTCTAGTATTCGAGTACCGATGGTGGTGGGTTTTCGGCAGTAGTTACTTATGTAGGTCGGAAGACATTAAAATCTTTTTGAAGAAAAGTTTGAAACCTCCCCAGGGGCTTAAACTAAATTAACCGCAAATTTTAAAGAATTCTTTTCAAAATAGTAGGGGCTCGATTCGGGTCAGATCGTTCATGGAAAATTCATTTTGACAAAAATTCTACAAATAATTTAGCAACTAGTGTTGTTCACAGGCAGAGCAGCTGATGGACGGATGGACGGACGTTATGAAGCACAACGACGCTCTATTTGTAACTGAAGACGACAAAATGTTTTTCCGTTTAAATCTCGAAATCGATTTACTATAGCATTACATACATACCTCTCTAAATACCTTGTTTGTCACTCCGTACGTCTGTCTCGAGAGAGAGTAAAAATAAATAATTATATAAATTAAGAAATACAATAATATTATCCTGATATGATATTCTACAAAACAATTATAAGGAGAGGTGTACTTCTTTATCCTAAATCATTATTTTTAGTTTTCACGATTGCGTTAAATCCTACTACTCAGAGACACAGGGCACGTTCGAAAGAACACAAAAAATTAAAGAAATTGTGGATATGATGGCTATATTGTAGTAGAGGCTTCGTTGTTGAAATGACGCCTGATTCTTCCCTTCCCTTCTGATGTTTAGATTTTCTGTGTCCTCAAACAGTTCGATGACCTCAATCAGTTAACTTGGATTCTGAGGGTTGTCTCAAAAAGCATTGGCGTGTCAGTGTCGAATGGAAATGAATGCTTGTAGGAATTGTTCTGCACTTGGAATAATTGAATTTAAAAAAATTGAATTGCGAACTTGCACCTTCATTTAAATTTACTTAATTAAGTTCACATTCATTCAATTACAAATGTCCATAAACAAACGTGTTCAATACTATACTACTTATAACAGTATTATTAGGTTGCTGATGCTCCATGCTGATGCTATTTGCTTCTAAAGGCAGATCTAGAAGGTTAGAATGAAATTGAGAATGTTATAACAATGTATTTACATTTTTAACACGTGCGAATTTATTATTTATTTATTTAATAGGTAATTATTACAGACAAATTAGCTTACTTGATCCTATGTGGCTAAGCCGCAGGCCTTTAAGCCGTTACAATACCTACATCGCTACTTTCGCGTTCTAATCTTTCGAATTCTGGTATTCACCCCAAATTGTGCGAATACTGAAGAGCCGGAAGTCTCAATGTCTTTATTTAAATGTATATAACAATTTATGCAAAACTGGTATTTTCTTCTTCTTCTTCTCTTCTTACTTTCTTTCTAGAGGCTGTAGCCTGTTTTTTTTACACATAAGAATATATATTTTAAACAAGTGACATTCCGTGTAACCACTATCATGAGTTTACATTCTACTTTGTTTGGGCTGCCTTTCATTCACAAAGTTTCTTTCCATCGTGTTCCATTCCACTTTCTTATGTATTTAATTTGCTTTGTTTTTTCAAAATTTCATACACAGTTCTATATCTGAAGAATTGACTTCCTAAGAAACTTCCCGGGGAAGCGAGTGTTATAATTCGCGCTTACAACAAGCTCTGTCTATTTCGCTTTCAAACGCGTGGAGGAAGGACACAATTTTCAGGGGGAGGTATTCCTGGAAGCCAATTTCTGGAAGCCTCTTTCTTGCACCCAACTTGAGGAATGGTCGGTTGCCGACCCGTGTAGTATTTTTAAAGTTTATACAGTATTTGTTAAACAAAGGAAACTTAAAGTATTTAGAATAATATGACAAATTAGATAGCAGAAATCCAGGAACATGTAACTAGCAACAATGTTCATGGCAATATATGCTAGCTTTGAGGTCGCATGTCCGCTCCACCCGCGCTAGGAACTTGAAACGTATGTGACGGAGAAACGAAACGAGCCGTTTGTAAATCGGCTTGAAGAAAAGACTTGCGTGGGAACTGCGTAAGGCTTGACTGCCAAAAATAGGAGTTGTGATGAGTTGCTAATTCCTTATAAACAATTACGTATCTCGAAAACGAAAGACTATAGCACCGTTCAGATTGCAGAATTTTGCATTTTGTTTAAAGGCAATTTAGAAAAGGCAAGTTAAAAGGGGTTCTTGATGTTGCAGAACTGTCAACTGCGATTTAACAATTTTGCAACAATTAACTGTTTTATAATCAATTCCGAAGCCAGTGCAATTCCTGCCGGGCAATGTCTCTAAATTGTCTTTTTCGTGAATATTGCAAAATAACAATTTTTACAAGAGATGCAAAATTATTGATAATACCTAATTTGTTGCTAAAATACTTTATATAGACTTAATTTTTGAATTTTGCGTTTTTTGTTTAAAATGGCTCCCTAGAAGTATATATATATATATATCGATTCGAAAAATACACGATTTTAAATTTTTTGCAAATTTTATAAACATATGAATATTTGCAAGCCTGCAATTATAATAGTTTTCTTACCGATAAATCTATAGTAAACTTTATATTTGATAAAAGTTCTGGATTATTTATAAACAATAATATTGAAAGTAAACGTGTATGAGAATCTAAATGCTTTAAAGTAGGGTTATTTTATCTCGTATCAACCTAATTTTTTCAAAAAGAATAGTGTTAACAGAGGTTAAGCATGTTTATATTGTGACGTACCTTCGATGCGGTGCGATCCAATACATTGACTTTTAGAAGGGACAGGTGTCTTGGTTCCTGAATGGGCCTCTGAAGGTTTGACGGAAACATTGGAAAAACTCAATCATCATTATTTTAAACGAACAAACACTTTATTACCAAAATCACAAATTTCGTACATCAACTCTGGTTTGATCCCGTTTTGCTACCAAAACTATTCATATGAGCTCAGATTACACAATACCTTGAATGCCATAAACCATTAGTTTCTTCTCGGATGCCCCCCAGCGACCACGTCGATCGGCGGCTTTAGGCGCGACTAGACACCCTTCGGATGGTTGACCTTCGCTGGGAAACCAGGGGCCCCAGCCTTCCGCAACGTTCACACAACGACACTTCAGTTTCGACCCTGACCATCGTGAATGTATTTCGGGTCGGGCATGTACTAACACCGATATTATAGTCCACCTATCCTTCGTTGGTAATATCAGTTCTCCCTTGCCGTTCTCCCTTGCCAGTTCTACTTCGTGGACCTTCTCATATTCACGTATACACGTGGCAACTTTTCACTGTCGTTACCGGCAATGCGGTCTGTAGTTTTGTTACCTTGTCACAACATTTCTCGAAACCTATTCCCCCTCTTCAAGCTTTCACTACTTATTAACTGCCACAATCACACTCCCTAATAGCTTCTCTTCTGTTATTAAATTTCCCTATTCTTTTACTCGCCGTGCGCATCATCACCGGCTCCGCTCTCCTTCGTGTCCTCTTACTCTCTTCTGCCGTCGTCTCGCCCGGTCTCCCCGCCTTCTCGCGCCTGATCCGTTCACTGATTTCGCAGCTACTCGCCGCCGTTACCGCGCAATTCAAATACATGTGTTTGAAGAAACGCGGTGCGTTTCGCTTTAATGTTCATAAAAGTGTTTTATGCTATGTATTGTTTGGAAATATTTCCAAATCTGAGCTAGGGACGCCCGCCATTTTCTACGGAGTTATTTTGCTTGGCCACTTCTCACCACCTTGAGATTAGCTGCAGCTATTTATCAGGCTCCACTTGCAACTTTCGGTCATGACAAGGGCGGCCATAGCAATGGAAAAGCTGAATGGAAGCGGAAAAGCTCGGTTAATTTATGTTGCCAGAGTTGTATATGAGCATTTCTGCTTGTCCCTCATTAGTAATTTCTGTAACTACTAAAATAACAATTAATTCTTTCTTCAAAATTAAAAGATATTCTTAAGAAATAAAATATCTACGTTCTTTCTCATTGCAATCAAGTCCCAGCAATTACGATGAGTTTTCTAACGATGTTGTCAGCACTGAACTGGCATGACGTATACATAACCCTCCTCTCCCAACACTCGCCACTGTGGAATATCAAGAAACACTGCGCGATTAGTACCCCTACGCCATATCGCTCGCGGGTTAGCGCTGTCTTTTTCTACAATCTTGTTCGACGGTATAAGGTTTTGCGTACCGGCTGTTGAACCCACGTTTGCGGTTCAAACCCGAGCGAAGCCGAGGATTTTTTAAGGGTGAAACAAGCTTTTGTATGCCTTTCTTCGGAGGAGCTGTAATGCCTGCACGTTAGATATTTACTGCATGTAAAAGAACCTCAAGTCTAAAAGAAATCTCTGAGCTAAATTGAAAATCACGTGTTGCGTCACCCAAGTAACACCTTCTTTCTTCCCTAGGAGGTGAAAGAAGCGTAGCGAAATTTGCACGGTCAGACGAAAGAGCGTGTCTCATGGTGTCATGGCCCAAGTCTCACCACGAAAATTAAGGCACTATCAAGTTAATTTTGAACTTGTGAATGTGAGCCAATTTCTTCAATTGGGACGCTATAAAGAAGAGGCCCGAAAACAATATTTATTGACATATTGTTGTTTGAGCCATATTATATTGAACTTAATTTTTTATACAAATTTTAATGCTAATTCTTTACAATTCAAAAATGTCAGTAAATTAATTCACTTTTTCTTCTTTTTAAAAATATTTAGTCAAAAAAACAGCAAAAACTATATGTGACGTATTGGAGGAGATGATCATCTGGGCACGATTTCTTGAGTTCCAGGATCCCTTCACATCATTTTAGCTATAAATAGTTGAGAGATGAGTAACAGTTGAAGATATATAAATAAATAAAAGTTAAATTTAAAAAAGCGCGAGATTAGCAACATTTGAAAAAAACTAGACATTCTCGTTCAGGAGTAACAGAAAATTTATTCGCACCGGTAATCAAACTGCAGTTTTGGTTTTTCTGCATTGCTAACAAAATAGTAACTCGCCTCTATTTCTACCACTACATCAAAAGGAGAGTTCTACAAAAGTGCGCACAGTGAAACTACATTTACGTCCAGACCAACAAGGGGCCATTCTCTCTTCGACCACGGTACAGTGCAGTCGATATCGCTCCGCGCAGGACAGGCTGCCTCAGAGTTCTTATCTTACGTTGAGGCAAGCGAGTGACTATAGTGTTCGTGCTAGTGTTCGTGTACACACAGCTCTGATCACAACTAGCTAAGAAAAGATTAAAGATTAATGGCCTATACCATTAATCCAGACACAGGGCAAACAATATCTGAAGCCGCTGCGCATCGTTCACAACGGCGACAACGGTGTCGTTTCACCAGTGCACCAATACCAGCAAGCGGGAGGCCATGGATATAAAGCCTCGCTGGGCGACGCCAGTCAACCAGCACAGAGGACAGGCAACAACCTGCCTACCTCCGCAAGATCTACGTGTCGTCATCATCCCCACCATCAGACCTCCCAGGACAGAAAAGGTCAAGTACAGTGATAGTGAAAGTGATTCCGAGAGTAAGAAAATGAATCGTTAGTAACAATACGAGTGCCAAAATCAATAATCCCTGAGTTTCATACAATTAACCTAAAGGAACAGATACTCTGAGACCGGCAACAAAGTGACGAGCGCGAGGACATCAGGTTCTATTCATAAATGAACAAAATGTCATTTATGCATGCCCCGTATGGACAAACGCATCAGCCACAACGATAAATAAACTGCAAATAATACAAAATAGATTTTCTCCGTTTAGCAATGCACGCACATGGTTTTATATCCACAAACACTACAAAAAGAATTGAATATAAAATCCGTCATCAAACACTAGCTATCTACTCCAATAACTTTTTATTCAATTTATCATTCTAATACCACACATCAGCCAATGCAACCTTCGCCTCAACAGACTACTCAACACGAATAAAAACCGTTCTTTAAATGCCTTCCTAAATATATTTTCCAACAATTGTGAGAGTAGTGGCAGATTGAAGCTTCCTACCTTCCTGTTAGCTTAGAGTTAGTTTTTAGATAGGTAATAAGAATATTTTTGTAATCATACAATACATATGAATAAAGTGATGTACTGAACTATGTACTTCGAATGAAAATAAATAAAAATTTAAAACAAAAAAACAACAGGGACCCATCTCAGCATTTGATCAAATGTATTGGTAACCGGACAAAAACCTGATCAAGATGGAGGTCAACTGTCCCGGAAGCTGAATACTTATTAGTAGATTATTACTCACTAGTATAATGTCTAAAATGTATTAAAATAGATAGATAGAGATATTAGTGAGAATCTTGTTATTATTTATGCACTAGGTTTAATGCAACCTGGTGGCAGAACAAATTTAACGAACATTTTAATTGCCAATATAATAACAATGTAAACTTGAAATTATATGTAAAATAATTATCAGTGATAACCAAATAAAGCAATAATAATAGCAATTATTTCTACTTTTTATGGCTATCCTATACACAAAACATTTTAAACTATCACATAATTGACTTTTTATCGACTCTGCCCTTCACTCACTAAGCGTCCACCACACTTTAATAGCAAATTCTAATTGACATATGATTATATTGGAGTATTTTAATTAAGTTCAACGGCATTTCATATTATAATAGCCATAACTGATATTAACAATGACTGGTTTTATTTGCCTAACTTACTAATTTATACAGTTTACAAAATGTCATGTCCGATAATTTACTTTTAATCTTTGAACACTTAGAGGAAGAGGGTTCTGTCACAGGCAACTTAATATGGAGTTCTTTATTATTCTATTTGTAAACGATTTTTTTTTAAGTAAAAAGTTTTGTGGTCTAACTGAATTTAGTGCTTGTGACTCCTCTACTAAAATACAGTGGATCTCTACGAGTCCAGATGTAGATATCTTGTCCAAGCTGGGATTAACGGCATACGCTTTGAACTGGCAAACTGTTTTCCATAACCCTCCTGATTTCTAGAAGATTCCCATTCTACTTTTCTTCCATTGCTTCGAAATAGCACGTTTTACAGGTCTTCTCGGTATTCTATTCAAATTTCCTTTTGTAAATTTCTATAAGGGCCCCAACCTAACCGCTCGGTATCCATTAATCGAGCGACTAGAGCTGGGTAACATTTACGTCTCAATTTGCGCCGGGCAGTACGCCTCTTCAAGGGGTTGGAAAACCCCTATATATTATGATATATTATATCAATATATTATTATATATATTATAATATATATAATATTTTCAGATAAATGAATTGTTGTGTCCGCGCCGACCTACGCGGTAGGGAGCAACGGAAGGAGAAGGCTTTGAGACGCGAGAGAGGAAGGTTGAAAAAAATCTGTGCTATTGGGGAGTGGTGAAGAAGAGAAACGGACACTGAAGATGCTGCGCCTAGGTGTAGGGGCGTCCATTCCTTACACTACACTGCGGTGGAAAACCCGGATCTGCGCGGAGACGTACGTTCGGCGACACCGGCCCACTGACCGTCGCAAGCTTGGCATCGTTGAGTGGGGGGCAAGGCTCTGAGAAGAAGTCGATAATAATCGTCTTTCCAATTTTTTATCCTTATTTTCGCCACGAACTTTCCAAGAATGCGAGAAGCATCAAGTTCGCCCAGTTCGCTAAGGTGTAGGGGGCTCTTGCCAGTATAACCGTAGAGCCTCAAGCCACCCCTTTAACGAGTATGTGCTGTGGTTGCGTGTCATAACATTTTCTAGAGTAAATAGCGGTCATTAGACTCTGCATAAATAAAAAAGTAAATGCAAATAGCAACAAGCCACTAAGTAAATGTAGTAATGGATGCTCAGAAAGTGTATGTAACTTCAACTTTACTAACTGTGCTTGATGCACCCTTTATATTGTTTCTCAATGTGCTAAAAATTGTATCATAGTATTTGAATTTGTTAATTTGTCAATTTTTTTCAAGAGAGAAGAGAAACTTTATACTAGATTGATTTTTTTATTCCACAAGGGTAATTTTTGTTTTGTTGTTTAAGAATATATGTATTTGGGTTTGGAAATTTTCTTCTCACGTAATTCCTTTTCTAAGACGAAACGAAAAGGTATCCACGATCCTGTATATAAAAAATCGTATTTTTTTTGGCTGGTGATTATGAACAGATCACAGCTGTGAACGTTTAACATTTGCAAGTTAAGTAAATAAAGTTCGAAATGGTTTCAGTATCAGTATGGTAAAATTCAAGGACCTCCTGGCTTTCCCTACGACAAAGTTTACATGACACTCTCAACTCAATTTGCTATCAAAAATTATTCCCAGTTACTTGCAAGACAGGACTCTTGAATATTTTCGTTGCCTAAACGAGTTTCACTGAGGTCCCTACAAAAATTATGGTTTTGCTTTTCGAACTATTTATTGTAACGCAATTTTTCCGCCCATAAATGTTGTCTATCTAGAACACCCTGCAAAATATCTCTACTTTTGATTGAATAACCTGCAAATAGCCGTACCTTCGAAAATAAATTGTCTGGCAGGTCATTCAGAAACGCGAGAAACATGAAAGGCTCAAACACTTCCTTGAGCGATCCCTAAAGTTACCTTTGCTCGAGTTGAAAACTATTGTCCAACTCGGACTTTGTTTCCTATTTCAAAGAAGCTCATTAATCCACCCCACAACACTGATGTCACTTCATGTATGCAATAATTTCAGAACTAGTTTGTGTGGCAAAATCTATTATTACGCTATCCACTATCAACTTCATCTGCTATATCTGCTATAAAATGACTCTCACTCATTGCTTGCAAGCAAAAGGTACTGAACGACTTAGTTACCACGTTCTTTTTATAACCCTTGAACATGGTCGAGAGAATGGCAGACATTTTTTTTTGTTAATCCGAACATGTTTTGTAATGGTCGATCTCTCCCAGACGGACGGGGTTGGTCGATGGTGAGCGCTGAACTCGCCCATGGTCTTGACGCTAACTGATACGTTTTTTCTAAGTTTTTTCTCTCGTTTAATTGTACCCTTCATTCCACATATTATGGGCGATGCCCTATAAGGCCAAATATGACTTTTCGACAGCTTGTACAACCATGACAGGACACTTGACCTTGTGTCTAGGCCAAGCGGCTTGGCTTTCGCTCCAAATTTTAGACTCTTCTCCCTCCCAACCCTCGAAGATTTTCCTCCTCGTTATCTCAAAGGGTCGGCGCAATTTCTGAGGTGTACTTGACGCCAGTGACGCTGCGTCGCTACCGAGGAGAGAAGGGGGGGTAAGAAGAGGGGACACGAAAGTGAGTGGGAATAGAAGTGATTGGTAAGCGTGGGCGCGAGAACCAACCGGCCAATTTCATTGGTAAGGCGTGCAAACAATGACGAACGGTAGTTGGTCACGGGAAGGAACTATGGCATTTTTTCCGAATTCTTTACCGTGAAAATTAAACCTAATTTATTGTATCTATTACAGTGAGAAATTTTGCGTCAGTATTATAAACTGATAGTAGGAAAGAAATTTGTATTTTATACAAATTTTTAAAATGTTAACGGTTGCAAAT
Organism: Gryllus bimaculatus; assembly: GCA_017312745.1. Lineage (NCBI taxonomy): Eukaryota > Metazoa > Arthropoda > Insecta > Orthoptera > Gryllidae > Gryllus > Gryllus bimaculatus. The sequence goes on along the minus strand of BOPP01000389.1, from coordinate 378,677 downwards.
CAAGGTACACGAATTTATCACGGAAATCAAGGTATCACGGAATTTATGGCGGCTTTAAGCGATCTCTAGGAAAGTGTGACAATATCTTGGATGGTACATAAGCTGTACGACCAAGGTTGAAAGTTCTTTTGCTAGAACAAGCTTCAATTCTTCGATAAATGTTTTTCGATAGTTTATGTACGTACACTTTAATGCAGCTAATGTTTAATTCTCTTTGGATTTGTGCATTAGAAATAAACCAGGAGCTTTGGTGACCAGTCTTATCACAGCTCTCATTACCGCTTAGAGAGAGACTCCCTAAGTATCTAGAAAAATTCAATATCATCCAACCACTTTGTATCCCCCGTAATCATCCCATCCCACCCTGGCAGAACTTTAATATCACAACTAATACCGACCCCGCAAAAAAATCAATAAATTTCACTGAACCTATTGACATGACACAAGAAAGAATATCGACACTACTCCAAGATTATAACAACATCTACCAAGTCTACACAGACGGGTCTAAACGTGATGGAGTTTCAGGCTGTGCTATATTCCCACCACCAATTAATAAAATTGACTCTCACCGTCTCCCAGATTACTTCACCATTGCTACATGCGAAGCGTGGGCAGTTCTTCAAGCAATTATAATTAGCACTAAAACACCAAAAGATACCCCCATTGCAATTTTTTCAGGCTCGCTATCAAGTGTGAAAGCCATCGAGAATAGATTCAATTTCAATCCAATTATCCAAAAAATCCAAGAAATACTAGAAAAGCAAGCTATAAATAGGACCCAAATAGAAATAATATGGATCCCTTCGCACAATAAAATCTTTGTCAATGAGAAAGCTGATGCAGCTGCTAAACATACCACGTCAATTACTTGCGCCGACAACCAAATTCAAGGCACCTTTCAAGACTTCAAAAAGTTTGTAAAGGACTCCTGCCTCAGCTATTGGGACTATCTGAAAATTGGATGTCTCCAAACTCCACCTAGTGAGAAAATCAATTCTTGAACCAACTCTCCCCGGTAAACATTTTAAGAGAAGAGAACAGGTTGTTATCACTAGACTAAGGATAGGCAATTTCAATCTCAATTTCTGCCACCTATTTAAGAGATCAGATGCAGAACCCTGTTCAAAGTGTGGTGCAGCAGTCTCCACCTTCCACCTTCTTCTTGATGGCCCTGGTACAAATGATATAAGAAAACATCTAAAAATTGAAGGAAGCCTACAACAACTTCTCAGTTCCACAGACGGGAGCGCCAAAATAATAAAGTTGTTAACAACTACAAAAATGTATAACCTTATATACCTGATTAATGTAATAGATTAAACCGTACATATTGCGTAAAATGTGATTAAATGTAACAATTCTGTTCATGTAATAATTGTAACCTTTATGGTTATATATACATTTGTACAATGACACGGGTCACTGATGAACTAGATGTTATAAAGTGACCATAAATAAATAAAAAGTTGATGAGAGTGGGGAACCTTATGGAACTCCAGCTGAGATTCTGCATTTATCCGACTCAGTGTCATGTATTTTAATATTAAATGATCTGTTTAGCACTAAACTTTGAATTATATCTTGAAGATATTTACGAATGCCTACATGGCGGAATTTGTATTTCAGTCCTGTGTACTAGACACGGTCGAACGCTTTAGTAAAATCTAAAAACAGAGCTGCCGTGCACTTTTTCTCGCAAAAACCCTTTGCAATCAAAACCGTAACTAGTAGAATTTCGTGTTCAGTCGAGTGATTTGCTCTAAAGCCGAATTGGGCATCAGGTATGGCGTTTGTAGCGTATAAGAATGTATTTAACGGGGCTAAAATCTTAGCTAATGAAGGTAATAGACTAATTGGTCTGTAGTCATCTAGAAGTTGTGGACATTATTTGGTGTGTTTATTGGTATGATTATTGCGTGTTTCCAATTTCTTGGGTAATAACCTAGTCTTAAAGCTGCATTTAATATTGCTGTTATTGCTACAATAGTGGAGTTTGGCAATTCTTTTAATATTTGACTAGTAATTACGCAATGCCCAGCCGCTTTTCTATTTTTGAGTCTCTTGATTGTGCGTTTAAGTTCTGTGGGGGATATGAATTTTGTTCTTACATCTGCAGAGTATATACGCTGTTTAAAATTTCCTGATTAAACACATGGTTTACTATTTGATTGAGTATAAAAGTATTTGAAAAGTGAATAGCAAACGCCTCCGCTTTTTCTTCGTCTGTATAGAGGATGCTGGTGCCCTATTTTAATGGTGTTCTAGATTGTTCTCTGGTAACCTTTTTGATAGCAGTCCATAAAGAAGGTGAGAGAAGGGTTAATTTGCGCTAAAAATTGTTTAAATGAACTATATATCTGTGTTCGTCGATTAGAAATTTTACTTTTTTGCATAAGGAGTTCCATTACCCTTTGTAAGTGTGGACTTCTATACAACTGTCAGAGTCTTCAAATTCTGTGTTTGTCTTTTATCAAGTCCACGATGTGCTTCGGTAGCCAGTATGATGAATGTTTGTTACATTACACTGGTTAAAATGATTCTTTAACCGCGAGACTTATTGATTCTATTACATTATTAATTCGTAGATCAATATCTGTTCGGTTTTTGAGATCTTTTGGGAACGAAAATTGCGTGGCTATTTTTTGTCTAAAGAAATCCCAGTTTACTTCACCATTTATTAGTTTTATTATGTTGTTTACTGAGGCGGAACTCTGAAAAGATATTATTATGGGGTTATGATCCGAATCAAGATCAGGTATTACCGAGTGAAAAAGAGGCAATTTATGTTTGTGTTTAGACTTATGTCTAGAATATCAGGGGCGCCTTTATTATTAAATGGATACCGTGTGAGTGCAGGGGGGGCGTGGATTAATATATTATGATTCTGGTCGAACTGTAAAAGTTTACGACCTGCTTCTATTCTTATTCTGCAGTTCCATGCTTTATTTTTTTCTATTTAAATCTCCTATGACAATGATTTTTTTATTATTATTGTGCGCACCGTGATTATTGAAGATATTTTATCCAAGGTATTTTCTGGGAGTTTCTTATTAGGTTGTTTTAGGCGACTATTATTATTACTTCTGAATCGGCTGTTTTTAGATTTATTGCTACCGTCTCCAGACAGTCTGAAGTGGTACATTCAATTTGAGTGTGACTAAGCTCTTTACGGATTATTATCGCGACCTTACCCGCAGCTTTATAAGAAGGTCTATAATTTCTATATACTCAGTGTTCCATTTAACGTGACAACTTGAAATAACAAAAACTTACGTTACGAAAACGTTACGCGACGTACGAAAAATTGAGCCGAGACTAAATCTTAACAGTTTTGAAGGGGGAATCATTCTATGCTAAAATCAGCACCCCCTGCCCCAAGCGGGTGAGGCGGTGGGCAACGTTGAAATCTTAACTAGAAATCCCCATTTTTATTTCAGATTCGGATTCTACGGACAAAGATACATACGTTTTGTTTGAAACTTTTTTCTGATTTGTGCAAGGTGGAGCTGTAATCGCAAAAAATTAATTTCCGAATATTTCCGACTGTAATTGGAGTGGTTTTGAGTGTGGCCTCAGGGAACACCCCTCAATTTGTTGGTAGCGTCTCTCCATGGTCTGTGCCTACAGTACTTGAGAGGCGATCCGATATTTATTAAACACTTATCTTTCTGACCTAACATTCCTCCTTGTTGCATCATGGATTATGTAAATGTGCAAGAAAAAATTGAAATGATTTTCATTTACGGCGAAGCTGTGAGAAATTTCGACGCTGCTGTTAATTTGTATGCTCAATGTTTTCCTGACAGAGTATGATCGCATTCTTCTTTCGTTAGAATTGTTCAACAATTCTCCACTTACGGAAGTGTACAACCGAATAAAAGAACTCGTAGAGTTTCTGCTACTGGAGAAAATAATCAAATATCAGTACTGGCTACATCATGTATCCTTGCATCAGGAATTAACTGAAATGACTTTCAAAACCGACTACAGTTTGTCAATGGGCAGTTCAGAGAATACAAACGAATCCGAATTTTTTTACTCAAGTACTATTCTCTGATGAATCGACATTTACAAACCACGGTGAACTTAACCGCCATAATGCATTTTTGGAGTTTAGAAAGCCCACACTGGATTCGTCAAGTAAATTATCAGCGACCTGGGTCGGTTAACGTTTGGTGTGGAATAATTGGTGATAAACTGATCGGACCATACTTTATTGACGGTAATCTAAATGGTGACAAGTACCGAAACCTTCTTGATAAAGAACACCGAGAATGCTCGAAACATAAGTTGGAAGTGCGACAAAAACGTGTGGTTTGCAACAATGTTTGGCCCAGCACATACTCATTAGTATCACGCGAGTATGGATCGGATTACAATAATCGTTGAATCGGTAGAGAAGGACCAGTGCACTGGCCAGCCAGATCACCAGATTTATCTCACCAGATTTATTTTTGGGTTACCTAAAAGATGTCTTTTATAAAAGAAACCTACTTACTCATGAAAACATGAGCAACGGATAAAGGCCACTGTCCGCGAATTACACAGATATGCTTATGCGTTGTGTTGTTCAATTGTAGACGAATCAATAAATGCATGAGATCCGGCCATCATTTTGAGCCACTTACTTTAAATAAATGCTGATTATTGTAGAATCATCTAAAAACAACACTCCGATAGGAGAGGCAAGGCGACTCACTTGAAAACAACACCCCAAGAAAAGGATAATACACGTTCATGTCGTTGTTCGGGTAAAGTAGTTTATTGTCTCCGTAGAAAATGCTGATTTTATTAACTTACTCAGAAATAATCGACCGCGCTCGAAACCATCCAATTACAGTCGAAAATGTTCGAGTTAATTTTTGCGATTACAGCGCCACCTATCAACAAATCAGAAAAAAGTTCAGACAAAACTTATGTATTTTGTCCGTAGAATCCGAATCTGAAATAAGAAAATGGGTTTCCTAATTAGATTTCAATGTTGCCCACCACCCCACCCGCTGGAGCAGGATGCGATTTTAGCATAGAATGATTCCCCCTTCAGAACTGTTAAGATTTGTCTCGGCTCAATTTTTCGATCATCGCTACTTTGTTATTATTTCAAGTGGTCAAGTTAATGGACTCCTGTATATAGTCAGTACCTGGCCTCCTGCATTATATCTCCAATCCAGTGCCATATTTATTACCATACAAATACTTTAATAAAGGAATTACATTTAATGTAGCGTTTTTTTATATATCATTAAATCTTCAAAAGAAGAAAGTTCTTTTGGGCAATAATTTGTCATTTGCCAAAAATATCATAGACATTACACTGCATTTCGTTTTGTACTTTTTATATAATCTAATGATATTCTCGGCATGAAAGCCTTTGTTATCTCATAAATATCTGCATGCAGCGTATGCAGCGAACAATCAAGCGACATTGCCAACTCTTGTTCAGTATTACTGTGAAACGGAGAGCAACGGAATGATGCAAAAAATGGGGTATTATGAAATGCAGTCTTAAACAATCAATTAAATATCTCGTGAACGGAAGTTGATAACACCGCATCGGATTGCGGAATTTTGTATTCGTTTAAAGGATTCAGAAAAACAATACAAAATGCAACATTTGCAAATCTATAAACAATCCAACTTTCCAATCCAAAGAGAAGTCACTCGATTGTCCTTGTGTATTAATGATTTTACAAACAATTTACAATACTATAAAAAAATCCGAATAGCACAAACGGCCAGAAAATATCCGCAAATAATGCCTGAAGATGAACATTTACTAGTACAGTTTGACATAATCACAAATTGCATTGCTAAAAGATAGTACAATTGTTCTAGAATCTAAATATTTTTGTCTATTACAGTAATTCTGGACGGAAAACCCAAGCAAAATCTCTGTTCCGCAGGAAAATGCTGAATTTCTGCCTCAACGTGAACAATCAAGGCCCCCGCCCCGGACAAGCGTCTTCCGCCTCATGTTACGTGTGCCAATCACTAAAGTTCTGAGTGCGCATGTGACGTAGTTGAAATAAGAAATAAATTTCAATAACAAAAGAAAAAATTAATATATTCAAAGATTATGTACAAGTGACAATGAAGCTAATTTAAAACACTCCGGCAACCTTTTTCCCTGTCAGAACACGCTTACGCAGAAAACACAAGCCACGCGTGATGCGCGCTATCGACTCGGCCGTGACAATTACCATCACATGCTGACGCCAAAATTTAACCCGTCGTGGCGACCGTGTGCCTACAGCACGTGAGATTGTGCCTAACTCTCCGACATCTCGCCCACACTCCTACACCCCTTGTACACGCGTACAAGCTTCCCGATTGCAAACTGAAAGAACGCGCGCAGATGCGCCGCTGTTAAATAGTGAAGGCTGACACCCCACACTTTCCATAGATAGCTCGCCGGCTGCGCGAGGCTCCTGGCCAGCCTAGGTTATACGCCCCACACAGGTTTCAGGGTTGGCGGCCTGCTCCGTAAAAAACGAGCTCGCAGCATAGCCTCCTCGAGTTACAGCCTCCGGTATTTTTGCTCTGCGGCACTACCGAGTCAACCGCCCGAGCGCAAACTCCCGGATGTTCAGGCTCAACCCCTTCCTCCCCCGCAGCGTACTTTCACCAACCGAACGGTTCTGGCCCTCGTGTTAACGACGCCACAAGCAATTGGTCAACGCGCACCTCACTCGGATCCAAGGGTGTCCACGTTTGCCTGGACGGTTGGAAAGAAAGAATTTCACCCGCCAGTTATTGTGGGAGAACATCACGATAGACCCGTGGATTGTCACTGTGGCGTTCAATATTCACATAAGTTGTCAGTTTGTTGAAAAGGCCGCATACCGATTATAACAGGCAGCAACGTTCGTTTCAAATAACTGGAACGGGATATACCAAGTGGGAATTGTACACGTTCGTGAGCAAACGTTTGCAAAGGAGATAATTTTGAATTCGACCGTTAAATATTTGCTTCATTTATTCGTAAAGGTCGAGGATAGGTTTACCCGAGACTAATGTCCGGCAGCCAGCGAGCAGTCTGGTAGGATTTACTCTGTTCTGTTTTCCTTCTTGTTTTACTTTCGAGTTTCCATAGCTGTGACCTGTTTTAATATGACAGTCGTGACTTGCTGTTTTGATTGTTTGTAGCAGTGCCCTGTTTTGATTGTTTGTAGCAGTTTGTATAGTAGAGGTGAGGCTTGTTTTATTTTCCTGTATCTAAGTGGTTCGACTATGGCACTGACAAAGTTCTGTGAATTATTTTGGCTAACCCATACACTACCGGACTCTGTAGAGTATCTCATTTTTAATGGAATATGAAGATGGAATTTTCATTTGACACGATAGACCTTAAAGTTTCCCAAAATGTTTCCGCATACTTTCTATCAAAATACGCTTCAGCTTTCTTCCTTATCGTTCTTTTGACACGAGATATAAACCCCACCTCTCGTCCTTTAGACCAATTCAAATCGTGTGTCCCAAGGCAGAGTCTCTCGCCACATCTATTTTCCATCTTCATTAATGACTTACCACAAACATCTAAGAAAGCTATTTATTTTAGATGATGACGTACCTATCACAGCTAAAGAGCCCACATTGAAAATTCAGCTAACAATACTTCAGAATGCGGTATAACTTTTTGGGAACTGGTGCTCACGAAAAAAACAAACGTTCAGTGCAAACAAATGCCAACTAACATTTTTTTCCTGGAAGGCTGGCTTCCTGGAAGACTATGCTTTGGTTCTCTAAGCAAAAAATCATGTCAAATGGAAGAAGAAACATCAAATATTTCGGTTAACAGTTGATACGCCTCCGATGTAACAATCATCTCAAATCATTAAGATCAATCGTATTCTAAAGCAGACCTGCCCAGCTCGTTTCACACAGCTGGAGCGTTTAACCCGAGCTCATCGTCGCGCTGGTGAAGAAGGTATGGAGCAGTGATGCCGCCTGCGGGACTCCAGGGCACGGGTAGCGTCACCTCGTCACAAGAGCAGTAGGTGGTCAAAGTCGCCATGCACGCTTATACGCTTTACACGTGGAATACGATTAGGCGCGATTAAGATAAATTTAAGAACGTTAAAGTTATTTTTATTTATATTTTTACTTTTATTTTTCTGTGCATATCCTCTTTTTTTACATGCCACGGTGCCGGGAAGCCTGCCACTGCCACCAGTAGGACACCCTGACATTAGGGTGTTCCTTATTTTTCGACCTTCAAATTTTTGAACCCTCACCCTCCAATTTTGTTCAAATGACCTTAAAACATACCTATTAAAAATGTTGTTGATGTCGGAGTATTCTAACCCGTGCCGACTTGAGCGCGAACCCGCACGACGAACAAATACTACCACCCACCGCTGAGTCAGGTCCGAGCATAACAGCACATGAATCTTAGTCGATCGTGTCACACGTGTTTACAAGTCGCTAATCTAACAATGTCATACGTTAGTGTCATACGCAGTGACGAAGAGCGTGTGGTTTTAATAGGAGATAATATTAATTATTAATATAGCAGAAAATTACAGGACACAATTTACCACCAAATAAACAAGTGCTTGAAATTGTATTTTATAACATATGGGAAGTAAAATTAACAGTCCAATTACTAAACTTGTGGATTGTGAGTGCATGATATTTTGGGACAAAGCAATAATTCCAATAAGAGCTAATAAGCATTGTTCGCACAAAAAGTTTAACTTGTACTGTTAGGAGTAAAGAAAATTGCAAAAAACGCAATGAACTGGGAACACATTTTTAAGCGTCGTGAAGAGGAATTTAGAAATTATTTGAACAACCTATATGATATTGTACATCCGAATGCTTTACAAATGATTACGTTGGAAGGAGACACGATGTTTTTACTTCGGTAAAGAGAAGCAGTACGTAAAGGTTATCTTGCAGAAGTATAAGAAAATCACACGAATAATGAAGAAAGGGTGAGACAAAGAACATTACAAGAAGATAAAAGAAAAGAGAAACAACAGTGTGAAGCGATTGTTTTCTGCTGTACCTCCTTCATTGTCTAAAGATTCAGATAAGGAACTTACAAGTTCAATTGAACTCAACGTTGGTGAACGTTTAGGAGAGACATTCGAGAGTACAATACAGAATGCTGCAATGCGAGGCACGAAACGTTTCATTACTCCTACAATAATGCCAGCTTTAGATGCCAGCTGAGTGTAAGAGATTCTATTCTTCCTTCCTGCAATAGTAGAGGCACTTGACCACAACACTCGAACAACTCTAGGTTAATAAATCATATATATTTCGAATCAAACACAAGAAGAAAAAATAACTTTAAGAAACAATCAAATTTACTTTTAAGAGTAATATGTATGAAATCCTTACTTTTGTTTGGGCTGGTAAACTGTTGTCTGCATTAAAAATCAAATGAAGTTCCAATTTGAGAACAGGTTCAGCAGCTTATCGGGTTTAAAAAGTTGTGGAATTGTGTACTTTGTGCACTAGTCCGTACTAGCTAGTACTTTGGCATGTTAAAACGTTAGACTATTTTTTTCTGTATAGGTAAACAAATTTCGAAGAACCATCAATAATGCATTATGTTTGGTTACATGTTCTATTTAATTAACGCAAGTTTCATACCTCTTCTGCTAGAGCGCAATGTGTTGCAGCAAAAGTATGTCAACGTGTAAGAACATCATGTCTGTACGCCTGATTCTGATGAAACGCGCTGTAATCAAGTTTTGTATCTGTAACAATAAGTCAACAATCTCTCTCATTTGAAGTAACCGCTTCATCCTCTAGCATTCGGTCGTTCTCACAACTGTAAATGACAGCATGAAAGATTCAAAATATTGTTTATACTTTTTCTTGATCCTGATAGTCCCGTCTTTGTAGCTAATCCCATTTTGACAGCCACGTGAGCTGTTTCCAAGTTTAGGACATCAGTGGTAGCCTCATTGAAGGAAACATAATCAAAAACGCAGGTTACTTCGCTTGACATGTAGTTATTAAACAATGTTGCTAACATGAGAATCATGGATACGAATACGCATACGCTCTTTTATAATTTTCTTGTGCGTTTGAAATTCATCCATTCATATTATTATCATCTGCTATTCATATCCAATATATCTATTCCTTCTGTCTTTTATGGCCCAGCAACGTGAGAAATTATAAATATTATATTCATTTCTGGTTCATTTTCTTCTGAAATGTAGATACGAAGGAAAGGATATGGGGATAAAGGATAAGGAGAGATGTGAGTGACTCATCATACACTTACACCAGTTGGAGATTCTAGAGCGTTCTCTAAACTCTTACCTGCAACACTGGGTAAATAGAAATGCCAAACATTTTGTGCACGTAAAAACAAAGTCAATTGGCTTTAGAGGACCATGATCAGCCATAGCTGTTGTTTTAATGCTATTTCGGTTCTTCCTTTTTGACCTTTTCACAACGTGAAGAGCGTTGTGTCATTTTATTCCGTTGAATTTAATAGAAGTTCTAAATGCAACTATTGCCAACATTTTAACTCGAGCAGAAAGTCATCTAACATAGTACAATCCCTGTCGTGGCGAGGTGGCAAATTGATGCGGGTGGCGCGGCGCGCCAATCTCCTGGATCCGAAGCTGCCTCCCGTGAAGCTCTCGGTGCAGCGAGCGGGCGCTCTCTGGTCGCGTTAAGCGGATGGCGGCGCGCTGTGGTTGCGGGTGGTTGGTCGCGCGGGGCCGGTGGTTTACCAGGCGCGGAAGGGCGGCAACGGCAACGGCAACGGCGGCGGGCGCATCGCCGCACCCTCCACACGTTGAGATCAGAGGAACGCAGCCTCTTTTCGGAGCCGCCGCAACATGTGCGGGAGCGCTGCATTGCCTCCGGCAGGCTTCCTAATCAATACCCCGCCGGTAAATATTTGACAGGGAGCCCCACTCCGACTGCGGCCGCGTGTGCATCTCTACCCGTCGTCGGCATGGCATGGAGTGGAGTGGAGTGGAGTAGAGTGGAGTGGAGGCGGGGACGCGGGCGACAAAAGCGACGGCGACACCTCCGGTTAGGGGTAGCGTTGGCGACAACGGCTGGTAACCACGGCACCAAAGACGGCAGCGATCGGAGTCGCGCAACCGGGGCCGCTGATAGTAGTACCCACCGGAACGGACATCCTGTCGGAGAACGAATGGTATCAATGCAGACCTCTCTTTTTCAATAACTAAGACTCCGGCGGTTGACACATGCTCTGACGATGAACAAAATTGATTCAAATATTGCAAATTCAACAGAGTGGAGATAATTTGCTCTGTAGACAATAAACAATAAATGTATAACTTTTGTAAAGTAAACGTGTTATAACCGCATATATTTTCTTGTATGATTTATAACTGTTACGTAATATTGTATTACAAGTTTAACCCCCAAAATTGTCTTCAAACCGCAAAAGTGTTTGGGAAGTTTGAGCAACTAACATACTCACCTAGCTTCCATAAACGACGTCTTTAACCAGTGAGCCACGAGACAATCTTTGAAGTCGTACTCAGGTTTAAACGGCTCCGTATTTTAAAAAAGCTTTCAAAAATTGAATCTGCGCCATTTTTAAATAAAATTTGAATGCAATTCCATTTCAGTACTTTCTTATTCCTATGTTATATCTCTAATGAAATTTGAATGTTTAACTTCGTAAAATCGATACTAGTTTCTTTCGGGCAACTTAAAAAGCGACTAATAAAAATTTCATTATCGTATGCGAGTTGTGAGGGGAGAAGCCTTCTATGCCTATCACACCTTAGTAAAGAGAATTGGAAACGTCTGCGCCTTATGCGGGATTCGAACCCACCATATTGCCACCGCCGATCAGTGCCGCAACCACCTTTTACTTTTCACCTTTCACGTAAGTAATAAATATACCGTTGTTATTAAACGGAGAGAAATAGGATTATTTATTCATAAGAGAACTTATTGTTGGACTCTGGTAACGAAAAAGTGGATAAATCTGGTTCCTTCATGTAATTGAAATCAAATACCGCTGCCAATAAAACTACTCTTAGTAGAGGAAGTTCCAGAGAGGATGTATACTGCAGGAAGTGTAACACAGCGGTAGATACAACGAATCACATCCTCGGTCAGTGCATTTTTACGAAGCCAGCAAGAATAAAGCGTCATGACGAGATCAAAAACTTCATAGAAGGGAAGATGCTCCGGAAATGGACACCGTGGTGTCCACGGAAGGCTCTTTCTCCTTTGCGGAAGGGGTTAGACTCAAACCTGACCTGGTAATAGAAAGCCGGGAAGGGGTCCATGTGGTCGATGTGACTGTCCGCCACGAGGATGGGTCTAGCCTTCTGAAATCAGGGGAGGAAAAGGTGGTAAAATACCAGTCATCCCCCTGGCAGCCCAACTTCATGGAGTACCCAACGCCAGAATTCTTCCAGTGGTGGTAGGAACCACTATGTCAAGATTTACAATCAGTGCCCTCAAGACCCTGGGGATAACGTCTCGAGGCGATCTACTGACTACCTCGTTAATTGTTCTCAGACACATGGGGTCGACCTGAGAATTTGCTGTCTCTGGTACATCCAGTTTAATTAAAACACTTATGCCGCTAATAATCAGTATGCCTTCAGGGAGGATCTTTACCATACTCTGTACGAGAACTACGTGGCACAGTTGTCGCAGAATTCGAATTTTCAAAATAAAACACGCAACGAGCATGCTCCGTGCCGGTAGAGGCAATGACAGACACAGGGCCGGTAAATCTTCTCTGAATCAGCTGGTAGTGCGATTCTGTATTAGAGGACCACGTGAGTCAAAGTGTGAACTATTTCCCCTCAAAATGTTGCACAAACTAGTTCTTTGGATCGTTTGGATGAGTTTGTACAATCATTCAGTCTTGTACAGCCATTTTTGAAACACACACACACACACGCACATTACATGCTCGATGCAAACTGGTATTTACCTCAGAGCAGCAGGAACTTTCGGGTGTGAGAAAGGAAACCTATTACTCAGAATGCAAAATAAACGTTGTTCATATATTGTATCAATCACTGGATACAATACCCACAAATCAAAATCAAATCAAAAAATGGTACAGAGAAAAAGAATAACACTCATAGTGACTCGGTTTCAACCATGAATCTCATATCTCATTTCAGATATCTAATCTTTACCAACACACTTTGGAAACAAAATTTCTTTGAAATAGCAGCTTTCTTTAAAAGAATTAAACTGTACAAATTCTTTTCGTGCACGGTTAATAACTGGCTGAATAAAAGAAAAATCAAATCAAATATCAATACACTTGATTTTCGTCGGAATTCTCACACAAATTACTCAAGTTCAATTAAATGATTCAGTTATACACATTTTAACTCCCACATGAATGAACTTCTTAGCAAAGTAATAAGTAAACACAATTCACTATTTACAAAATTTTCAAACTTCAAGTGAGTTTTCAAACTCCAGTCAAATTTAAAGAAAAAAATGTGTTATAAAATTTACAAAGTTTAATTCCGTGAGCAAACAGTTTGCTTGTAGTTTCATTCAACTACATAAATTACGTTACTTTTCTCTCTGAATACCTCGTTAAATTATTTATTCAGTTGACACAATCCACAGGCTCCATCACTACTCATACAATAATTGTAGCGGTCACGGAACCGTCGTCCTCAACGCACTTCCGAAGAATTCTTGTTGCAAATCCAATTTTAGCGTGTGCTGCTGACCTGTCGGTCACCGTCGCTGAGCGCCGCGCTGTGACCATGCTCCTCGCCCAGGGTGTAGTGGCGCCGCCGCTTCTGCCTTAGCGCCTCTGTCGACTTCGCCAGGCACTTTACCGCACTTAAGCCGGCTCGTACCGACCAGTGTTTATGTAGTATTATAATGGGAGTGAAATCCATATGGAGGTTTCTCGTAGAAATCGGATCAGTGTAGAGGTTTCACGTATTGGTGAGGGGAGTAGTGGAAGGGGCCTACTTATGGTAATTAAGCGTACATATTTGTAATGATTTGGCCGGCTGTCTAGTAATTTCAAAACAGGTAGCATGCGATCGCAAGGGTAAAGAAAGAAAAATTAAAGGTAATCAAAATAATTAGCAGTGATCACCAAAAAGGTAATCATTCCATGTAATTTTAGTAATAAATGTTTTTCTTCTTGTTTTTCTTTAAAGAGGTGTTCCTTTTAATGCCTAACAAGTGCATGCAACCAATAAGATCCCTCCCCTTGAAACATATTCCCCGTCCCATCTTAATAAATTTATATTACCTGATAAAATAATGCGTGATCATCAGTTCACCTACGTGCTGACAGAGACCGTCAAAGGAGGGTCTAGGGTGAGTACAGTCACAATATATAATCGACTAAAATTTGCGTCATGCATTTAGCATCGGTGAGTTTGCTGGAAACGATTTCGTAGTCCGACTGCTCTGACAAGAGGGGTTTTCGCGGCGACCCTTATCACTTCCAGGCGAATGCACTCTGCTGAAATGTGGGTCAAGGAGCGCGCACGATCCTTCCTTTTCTTCCCTATTCACGTTCCCCATCCTGATGGCCGATCCATGGGCTGGCCACCTACCCCTGAATAGCGCATCTTCCAATGATCTAGAAAAAATCCAGGCAAGTGTCGGAGATCGACCAATGAAAAACTGTAACTTGTGTTGATCCATAAAACCTCATAATTTATATTTTTAATTTTTCTAATTATTTCTTAATAATTTGAGATCTCCAGTGAGGGACGTGCAGAGTTGCATCTCTCTCCAGTCTTGTAAAAGCGCTTGCCCCACTGTATGAGAAAATGTAAAATAAAATAAATACAAATATTTTTTAATAAACAAACACAAAGAAGCAATATTTAAAATTATTTAGTTTTACAAGTTTTTGTTACCCTTTCGTCTCAAGTTCATTACATCTTGATTATTTGTTTACTGTAATCGTTTCTAAAAATTACCTCCTAATTATTTATTAAGGCTTCCGGAAACAGTGCCTCTCATCTACAGAGTTCTGCGATGTTTGCGAGCACGTGAAAATTGTCGTTAAAGGATTTCATACTATACAAAAGAGGATAGATTAATAGGTGAGCAGAGGAATTGTATGCTTTAGCTGGTCTGTCTGCTGGCGATTGGTTAATTAGCTGACTTGGCGCGATTTCACTGAGGGCCAGCGACATGCCTGCCTCTCCTAAGCGGCGAACGTAGAAGGTCTGATAGCGGAATGTGCGTGCGCCGCCTCCGGCTTTTGTAACGTTGAAATCAAACAAACTACTATAGAGACAATACAGGACATTTTGAACCCTTCTAATACTATTAATGGGAGACAAGTCCTCACTAGCGAACCTAGTGACGTGACCTGGAAAATTGGTATCAAATTCAAATTTCAATACATACACAATACCTTTTGAGTCACTTTCCGAAACGAATGTAAATATTCGTAAGTAAGTAATCGTAAGTAAACTAAAATATTTCAGACTTACATTTCGTACTTTTAATCACAATGGTTTTGACAGGTCGGGCTACTAGGGGTACTAGCGTCAAATGTCTCCCATTATATCACAGAGTATCATGTATTGTCTTTAAAGTATTTGATGAAACCCCGCAGCGAGTGCTATGTCGCGCCGAGCAGGAGTCGTTGCCGTTTGCAGATTAATTTTGCAGCGATAGAACTCTCGCAGCAGGACCGGAATCCGAAGGGTCTCCGCCATATTTCCAGGACGCCGCGGACGCTCACGCGGCAAGTTGCGTGTTGAAGACTTCATGCTCCGTCACAGTGGACAAATAATCGGGCGCCAAGAGTGAACAATCAAAGAGATATTCGAAAAATAATTTTAAATTGATTCAAATGTGAATAATGCTGAAATATTACGTAGGCAATCGTGCCTCGAAGCAATCGGCAATCGTGCAATGTAGCTGTCACCACTGAGAATCGGTAGTAGAAGTGACTATGAAATTTTCCCTCTTCGCAGTTGACAATGTCGCCACGAGAGAATCCTAGTGAAAGTGGCTCTGGTACTCACACGTGAAATAAGATTAGAAAAATAAATAAAATTACATTACATAACAAATTACAATAAGTTTCAATCTTTATTTTTACTTTTATATGTTTGTACTCATATTTTTCACAGGATACAAGTTTATTTACATTCATTTACAGATATACAAAACCTCACTCTTAAGGCGTGTTAGAGCGACCACTGCAGCCCCCACAGGGCGACCACTCAGCTAGGCCGCCTCGCAGTTTGGCATCTGGTGTGCCCCGACAGATCGATAATCTGCCTTAGTGTTCGAGGAATACTTCGCTCGGTCCGATCACATCGAACCAACACGTCCCTCTGCACTCCGCACCTGCCTGGTCGGACACAGTTTTGTGGACTCGCCACGAGGAAAACAGAGTTGTTTCCCACCCGCGCCATACGACGCGACGTTATACAGGGGCGAGTGGGATGACCTCCCACGCGCTGCATTGAGACATGTCTCTGACGCTGCCTCTGCATGCGACACTCTTCCTTCCTGGGAAATCCTGCCTTTTGTTCAGGTGACTATTTTTAGTGCCATCAACCCTCTACCTCGCACGTCTGCTTTGGGCCGGCTCCAAGACGATTTGCTTCACATTGTATTTGGAATTGTTTCGCGAAGTCGGTGCTCTTCACACAGGTTCGCAACAAAAAGCTTCACGCAACATATTAAATGGTCTTTCACATTCTGGATTCCTATTTACCGTCCCCTGGCGTTCCTTCCCCCGTAATAACGTAGCCTAAATATTTTACAGATTCCATAGCGAACATACATTTACTAGGTTTCACCTGTAGTTCTGTTTGTTTGAGAATCGAATAAATATTGTGCGAGTGTTGTAAATGCTCTTGCCATGAGTAATTGAATATGGTTATATCGTCTATGTACGGAACTGCATATTCACTACACGGCGCTGAAAGTGTGGCCATCATTCTACTGTATTGATATGGCGCGTTCTTTAGGCCAAAGGGCAATCGCAGTGGGCGATATGCCCCAATGTTACAATGTGACAAATGCAGCCAGCCTCTGCGCTCTTGGCGTTAAACTGATTTCCCAATAGCATTTCACTAAATCAAGAGTGGTGATTATTTTGGCTGCCGCCTCCGTCTCGATCCTCTCTTTCATGTTAGGTAATGGAAAATACTCTGTCTTGATTAATTTGTTTAATCGCCTATAATCGATACACGGGCGAGGCGTCCGACCCGGTGCTTCAACTAGAATCATAGGTGACTTGTATTCGCTATCACCTACTTCACTAATGCCGTCGCGTAGCATTTAATCAATTTCGTCTCGCAAAAAAGCTGATGGTCCAGGAAGTACGACAAGGTGCAAGGCGCACGGGCGTTGTCTTGTCTGCGAGCTCAAGATCCATCGTAAGCGCATGCGTCAGTCCAGGTTTTTCTGAAAATATGTCGTGGTACTTCATGATTCAGTGCTCGAGGTTGTCTCTGAACTCGGGCAGGAGTTTCGTACCTTCGAGCCTTTCCTGGAGGTTAAAGCCGCTCGCATCGAGATGAACGGCATATCCATCAATCTCATACTCTACCTGTTCGCAGCTTTGAACCGATGTTACCACGTAGCTGATGTATTCATCCAGCTAATGATTCTGCTTCAGCATATTCACATGGTACATACGTCCGTCTTTTTTCCAGCCAGTAACACAACATAGTTTGTGTCGGAAACTTTTCCCCTGATCTCGTCGGGCCCTACCCACTGTACCGCTAGTTTCCTTGCTTGTTCAGAAATTTGGTGTGAGCTAGTTCACGAGATTTCCGAAGACGATTCACGAGACAGAGAACACTCTACGACTGCACTGAGTTCTTTCTCCTCGCTTCCGGCAATATTCTCGTATAATAGTGTTATGAGAGTAGGTAAATTATTCCCATAAACTAACTCTGCTGTAGTAAAGCCTAAACTTCCATGCACAGTGGTGCGCAAAGCAAATAATATAGCCGGTAATTGAAGCTCCCATTTCGTACCTGCTTCTAGACACAGAACCTTCAATATCCTGGTCATTGTTTGGGGCATTCTTTCCACCGCACTCGATTGTGTGTGGCAAGGAGAACTTCTAGTCAGACGGATCCCGAACTTCGGCGCAAATTCCGCGATCAGAACGCTCGTGAAGCAGGTGCCCTGATCTGGGAATCGCCTCTGGATATGTAGATGACACGCACATAACAGTAAGGTTGACTTTTTTACCCGATTCGCTTTCCTGAAACGGTCCACACGCATTGGAAATATCTCCCCTACGGGTGGTACCATCACTAACGGTGCCCTCTTTTTTCTCCCGATCTGCCTACCTTCTGGTATTCGTCACATGACCTGACATATGTTTCCATTTCCTGGAAACCTCTTGGCCAGTAAAAATATATCGTCAAACTATTCTTACGTTTAGTCGCACCTAGGTGTGAGTTCGCGGTCTCGTGGCACACCTTTAGTGCCGAGCCTCGAACCA